>BQNB010024148.1:0-61043 GCA_026074375.1 Tanacetum coccineum
TGGCAGTTTTTGTCTGTTTTTGGTCATTTAAGTCCGTTTTTAATGGAAAAAGGTATGTGTATTTAAGCACATACCAGTATGCTTCAGAATGTCCACCGCAATCTTGTAGATTGGGTTGCTTTGTGACTTTTCAGCATCCAGATAATAGTTGCTTTTCCCTATTGGCACCCATCTAATGCGAGGCAAGATTTGTTCATCAGTGCGAGTGGGTGGTGCCACAGCAGGTGCTTGTTCAATCGGAGCATTCACGTCAGCCATTATATCTGCACAGTCACATTCACAGAACGCTGGACATACAGATAGGAGATGTTAGATGTGAGCAGGTGCTCAGGAGTTAATCAGTTATTGATTATATCTAGGAAAAGGACACCTAGATCATGTTATGGTGAAGGTCAATAATTGAAGACAACTCTTGAGCCAATGGAAGTTGACTCTTGTAAGAGAAGACTTAACACAATGACTAAACCACAAGACCCGATAACAATTTACAAGCAATGAGAGACAAAACGCAAGGGATACGTTACAATAGGCAAAACGCAATCAAAGGAATACTCAGGATTCAAAACGCAAAGCAACAAATCGCAATGATTATTTTATTAGAAACCTAGTCAAAACGCAATATAAGCAAAATGCGATCACACCAATCGCACTAGGCAAAACGCAAGCACTATTATATTTAAAATAAGCAAAACACAACCATTTAAGAAATTTTCGAAATAGAGGTTTTACTATTTAAATATTTTAAGTGTCTTCTATACAAAACGCAATGACTGCGTTTTGTTCCTGTTAATATTTAATACTCAAAACGCAATAGCATATCAGAGGACAAAACGCAACTAGGATCATACAGACAAAACACAATCAAGAATTCCTAAGCAAAACGCAACCAAGAATTCCTAAGCAAAACGCAACCAAGAATGCTTTTAAACTCAGATTCTAACTTATAAAGCAAAACATCCTAGGCAACGAGAGATCATTATATACTTTCTATAATGCCTACTGACAATAATATCAACGACAAGTGGTCATTTCAAGCATCCTACGACCACTATTTTGGCATTAAAAGACAACACTTGTTCGGAAGTTCCACGGACCCTAAGCTAGCTATTGGGGAGATAATTAGGACATCAACAGGGCATTATGTACTATATCTAACTAACACCCAGCAATCCCCTAACGCAACCAAAATCCTACCAAGAACTAATCTAGAGTTTCAAAACAAAACGCAGTCAAGAGTTTCCTAATCAAAAATGCAACCAAGCTTTCCTATAACGAAAACGCAACCAAAGAAATTCCTAAGCAAAACACAACCAAGAATGCTTTATATCAGATTAGTATAATTACTTTCGAATCAGGGTTCTAATACGCACGCCAGATCTAGACATATATCTACCTCGCTAACTTAAACCTTTTAACACAACAAATGAGCCATTACACCATACATACAATAAGTTTTGACTAAAAATACAAGTCAAACTATCTATATCAAAAATCTCAGGACATTAAATTAGCAATTAAGGGGTAACTAACACACATCAACGAGGCATCATTTGTGTATACACATTGCTACCCACCAATCAAAACACCCTTCCAACACTACCCTAGTTTTTTTTATGACTAATAGCGCGAAAATAGACATAAAACGACGATATTAAAGAGTTTTAAGCTACGATTATATAGATACAACATATTTGAAATTGATGACGAGCTAACCAAAATTACCTAGGTGAAAACTCACAAGAAATTATTTCAAGACAGGCAAATCGCAACTGTGGTTGTGTTTTGAGTTTGAGAGAGAAAGTAAAAGGTTTGACTAAAATTTGGATAGGTTTGACCATGTCAAAACGCAACTCTCATTTATACTAGGTAATACTTTCATCTATTGACAAGCTTGACCCCTCCTTTTCTTATTTCTTTTCATTTAGGTTTAATAGCTACTAAGGGGTTGATTAAATTGCTTAAGTGGCATAATTGGTCCTTTATATTTTATAAGCCCTATGATACCGATTGCCAAATAGCACATAAAGACCCTATACTTGCATATCCTGACACATTGCCCTTTTTGATTAACTCAGTTTAACTCCCCCTAAAAACCATAACCCCAATAGTTTCAGCCTATCTCAATTATGTATACACTGTGTTAAGATGCCCGTTAGATGTCTTAAATTTGAACAATACTCTCCCCCATCAGATCAATGACGCCGTTTCTATTTAAAGAGATGTAGTCGATGGTTTGAGTGTCAAATTTTTTATGAAATTTTCAAGACCGACTTGATTTTCCAAAAGTAAGAAATACACCACCATGTAACTTCAAAATAAATTTTTCCTGAAGAATCATAGACGGAAAAATTATAAGGATAAAAGAAGACTTCACTTCTTATCAAGAAATAATGCACTGACAAACAGTACAATAGATCGAGGAGCGCACGTGATAAAAAAGTAACCATGCCCAGGAGTAATCTTATTACCCGTTGTTAGGAACACCCATCTTTTGGCTGACGATCTTTCCTCAGTTTGAAAACCGGGTTGCAGTCTGAAATAACTGCAAGCCATTTGACATGTTTGAAAAGTTTGAACTTCCGTTCGAGCTTTATTTAAAGGCATGTGCCATTATTGAATGACATTTCTAGGTCCGTAAATGTTATCAATAAACGGAAGACATGTCTTGGAATTTTTTTATTTTTTTTGGTATTTTATATTTTCTGATTTTTATGGATTTTTGTGGTTTTAATAACAAAAAATTTAATTTTTGTATTTACTTTTTGATGATGAAAATGTAACAGTATTATACATAGCTTACTTGAAGCAAATACTTACTCATGCCTATCAACCCTGAAACATTGAGTGTCTCGGGCTTCATACTCTTCATGTCAAGGTCAAGCCGCGGAGAGAACGAATTCAAAATCGACTCTCTGGGCAGATGCCATTGTGAATATATCCTTTAGTTGATACTCTGTCCGCAACAAATTACAACTCAACCACTCCCTTCTCTAGCACTTGGTTCACTAATGAAATAGATGTCGGATGTCGATGTGTTTTTAGACCTGATTGCTGGACTTGTTACAAGCATAGATTTATGGCCCTCTATTGTCACAATACAGAGTGTATATATTGTATGCAAATCATAATCCAATAATGTAAGACCAGCATCCATGTATAAATAGCAAAGCAACCAGACAACGCTATGTTATTCAGCTCTGTAGATGAGGATGGTACTTGCTAGTTTTGTTTCTTTGATGACCGAGCTAACAAACTTATCACCAGGAAGCTTAGCACAACCAGATGTGCATCTTTTCGAGTTCTTGACAACCCTGCATGATCTGCGTCTGCTATGCTGATTAGTGTCATGGCGTGTCTTTCCGGATACCACAGACCCATATATATGTGATCCTTGGATAAACCGAAAGACCCGTTTAATTGCTTAAGTTGCTATTTTAGTGGTCTTAGATTGATATCTAGCACACATGCACACAACAAAAACAAGGTCAGGTCTACTGGCCGTGAGATACATCAGGGATCCAATCATACTACGATATTGGGTCTGGTCAACAGGGATCCCTGAGAGGTCCTCATCCAGTTTTGTTCATCTCTACCATGGAGTGGTCAACAAGGTCACTTTTATGAAGACAAATTATTCTTTAAAATCTCTAAGCTTATTTAGATTGATTTATGAAAATGCTCTAGGATGCTGAAATTTGTAAGCCTAAGAAAGAAGGATATTTGACCCATCATCGACATTTGAAATTTAGAGCTCATTTCAGTAGAAAACGGTCATAGTCTTTGGGATCGGTCGAGGCAAATATTATATCATCAACATATATTTGAACATGAAGAGTGTGTTTGCCTGTTTTCCGAATGAACAAGGTTGATCGACTACACCTTAGAGAATCCTTGTAGTCAGAAGAAACTACCGACAAAGTTCATACTCACGCTGGGTTGCCTGCATTAAACCCGTAAAGAGCTTTCTTCAGATGGATTCGACATGATGTGTAGTGATCTGGTCAACGAAGCCTTCTGGTTGGCTCACATAAAAAACTTCTTCTTAAGCTCGCCATTTAAGAATGTAGTTTTTACGTCCATTTGATAAATTGTCATGTTTTTTGCTGGCAGCATTGGCAAGATATATTCTGATAGCTTCAAGTCTGGCGACCGGGGCGAAGGATTCTTCAAAATCTAAGACCTACTCTTGACGGATATCCTTCGCAATCAAGACTGCCTTGTTTTCAACACGACCCCATACTCGTCAAGTTCACCTTATAAATCTACTGAGAGCATATTATGCAAAGTCTGAGGTGGCACTAATTCCCATGACGTTTAGCTCGATCAAATTTCATACGATTCATCTTGCATGGCTTGAAACCAGCAGTCTTCAGCAACAACAGATTTAAAGTTTTTTGGTTCGACTTTGGACAGTACTGAATTGTAGAAGCATCACAGAGCATCTGTAGCAAGCTATTTCCGAGTAGATACCGGTCGAGAGGGGTTCCCAATAATGTTATCAAGAGGATGAGAGTCGGTCCATTTGCGAAGATGTTCATGATGTTGAGTGGATTGGTTAGGTGTAGTAATCGTGATTATCTCAGAAGATGATGCTTCAGAGTTCGGGTCTGGGGCGAACACATTAACAAATGGTTCGTGCTCCGTTCATCCAAATGATTTATTTCAACAAGAATGCTCATTGCACCAACTGTTGGAACGAACTGAAGATGATTGATGAGCCGAGGATGATGGTGAATGACTGCTTATGATGCAATCGTGGTTAAAAAAAACAAAAAAAGAAAGAGAAAGCTACTGATGGACCGGTTCGAATGGCCAGGGTTGGAGCTGCGGGGACATGAGGCATCTGATGATCACCCGTTGGAGTCTTAAAATATTCATCAAACATTGGTTGAAACAGCAGCTCCAAATCTTTATTGGTGGGAGGTGCATACAGAATAGCAGGAGCATAATTAGGTACGAGCCCTGAACTTATAGGTACAAGGCGCAAAAGGTTAGGCAGCGGGTCCCTTAACTGGAGTGTACAAGAGCCATTGCTCAGTCCATCTCATCGAAAGTAACGTGAAAAGATAGTATCCATTATTTGTCGGGTCCCGTTTGTTTCGATTAATGAGACCCATCATTTTTGGTGCGTAAACCAACAAAGAACCCTAAATGCCTGCTTTTAGCATTTCATTTGCCAAGATCTTCGGCTGTCGTTTGTTAGGACAGAGAGCCCCAAAATATACAAAGAAAAGAGAGATCCGGTTTATCTTGTCATAGCACTAGTTCATATTGGGTTTTTGTTGTGAAGAGTATGTATAAGGGATCGTTTTTTGGGTGTAACAGGCCTGTATCCACAGCTTCTGCCCAAAGAACAAGAACCGTGGAGAATATCAGCATTGTCCCGAAGTTGCTGTCAACAGAGAGTGCGATTGCTTCGATCAACAATGCATTTCGGCTGAGGAGTTCTCGTAAACGTCTTCTCGTGGTAAAGCCAACTGCTTCATATAATCTATCAAAATTTTATAACGAATTCCGTTTCCATTATCAGTCCGCTACGAACCGGACAGTTTTTGGTTGAGACGACTGAAGTTGGTTTAACAGATGATTACAAAAACGATTCTCAACTTGGATCTCAAAAACTCACCATGAAACCTGGAGTAGTCTATACGACTATTACCAAATGAATTTCCCCATAGATACTCTAGGCACTCTTAGCGTCCACATAAATTCCATGTGAAGGGTAGTGTAAAACCTTCGTAATGGTGTAAATCCGTCTGGGTTTTGGGTAGCTTTTTCCTGCTCTTGCAAGTTGACATGCAGAACACAAATGATCCTTTTCAAACTTCAACCGAGGTAAACCTTTAACAAGATCTTTACGAGCTAGATAATTGAGAGTGCCAAATTTAAGTGATTCAGGCGATGATGCCATAACCAGGATTTGTTCTTGGAGGCTTTAGACAGTAAGCAAATGGGAGAGGACCTCATCATATCTTCAACGGAAATGGTGTATAAGTTCATACCACGAATTCCTTTAATAAGGTCGACACCCTCTAAGTCTCGGACGAAGCATGTGTGCTTTCTGAAGGCAACTTCAAGATCTGAATCACAAAATTGACCGACAAAGAAAAAGTTGTGACCAAGTCCTTCTACATAGTATACCCTGGAAATTACACTGTCACTAATTACATAATCCCCATATCCCATAATTGCACCAGAGAATGATCTGTACAACCTGCATTTGAACAAAGGCAAAAATGGAGTTTAGGATACATTAGATCCCCAATTTGCTATTGGGGTCCGATTTTGGTTAGTGCACGCAAAGATTATATACTACGGGGCAATAGTGTTTTCCCTATGGAATCAGCTGACACAGTCACCTTAAGAGCAGTAGAACCTAACTAAAGGGCTATGGTCCTTCTAACGAGAAGTCTACCAGTGGTTCCATTGTTTTGTAGCACGACCTTAGGAGGAGTATTCTTATTAAAGGCCACGATCTCCTAAAGGTAATAGTCTCCAGTGGATCGCCCGATTTGTGGTAAACAATTTCCCTGTGGCCTTCCAAAACTTGCTTAACTGCCACATCTTTAGTGCAAGGTTGCTTCACACGCATACTCAGAGCGCACAACCCATTGATCATGATTAACAGAAATTAAGCATTGTTACAAGTTTTTGCAAGAAGTATGTAGAATTCGAATTAAATTACAGTAACGCTTATAGCTAATACTAGTAATCAACACGATTCTATGATTCTCATTCGACTTATTCATCCTAGAATGGGCTCTACTTGTTCAATTTCAAGGCACTTTAGCTGGGCATGGATCCCTATCTTCCTTTGTATTGCTCCTAGGCTTTGACCTGCAGCTGCTGAGGCAGCCTTTTAACGTCCTGTAGAAGAATTCAGGAACGTTAGTCGAATTTATTTTCTGGGCTCAACTTGTGGTGTGTTTATGAGTCGAGGTTTTCACGGGTTCGACAAAAGTAACTCCCTTTTTCCTAGTGTAAGTATGGTAAGCATTTGTTTATTGCGAGGGGCACAAAGTTCTTAGGACACGTGTCTATTACATATCCGAACAGATCCTAAGAGGGTTTAGTGTAACGGCATGCGATGCAAAGAGTGTATCTAATTGTCTTCTACCTAAAATCCTTTACTATTTCACGAAGGTTTTCTACATTTTCTTAAGGCTTTGATATAGTTGTAGATGCACTTCTTTTAATCTCGATTCATCTGGATCGCGGGAAATTGGTTCAACATCTATAGGAATATCTACCAGGAGCCAAGCACCTAAGGATAACAATCAGGTATAAAGTGATACATTTGGAATTCTCTTGAAGTTTATCCTTAAGGTTGTTCAAATGCAAAATAACATAAGAGTTTGTTTCTGTTAGATGGTTTTGGCACCGTTATTTTATTAAGTGAATCATACCACTCCTTATAATAGCTGCTTAACTTTTGCATTTCTGCCCTAAAGCATTCCATATGAATCGAGAAGGAATTGAGCTATGGCAGTAAATCCTTTGTTCTGAGAAACTAAATCCTTAAGGTCAAAAGTGGGATCTGTATCACTATTTTTCTTTGTTAAGCTAGAGATTTTCTCCTTTAATTTACGAATCGTATTGCCTCGACTTTGAATATGTTCATGTTATGTTTACCCAATCACAAAAGTTAATCAAATTAAGAGCATACCGAGATGTTACTGGGTTTTTGTTTCCAAAACGATCTTTGAGATTTTGATATTTAATTGTAAGTTTAAGTGGATCAACTTCAAGTTGGAGAAATGGTTTTATCATTGAGTCTGATCATCATTTTGAATTGATTTATCAGATTAAAATTGTCAGATTCAAGGTCGCAATATTTTCTGAGCACTAGTGAAAGCATCATTCATGTGCAGAAAATCAAGACACTTTAGTACAGAATCCGTTGCAGTATAAAACACATTCTTTGGACAGAGCATTATGCAACTAGTTCTCATTGGTGATGGAAAGGTTTTCCGTTAATCAATCCCACCACTCCGTAAGTCTGTCTCATCTGGTCCACCTCTGCATCCAAATATCAAAAATGTGCCTTTCATTGCCCTAACTTCAGTGACTAGAGATCTTTAGGAATTCCTTTAAACAGTATTCTTTGAATTAAGATTGAAAAATGAATTACTACTTCGGTTAAGTAACGACGTTTTGTTTGTTCAAAACGCCCCTTTCCCCTTCAGTTATGCCCGTTGTTAGTGATAAAACGCTTTTTACAATTTCTCAAAATCCCAACAAAGTGAGTAATTACATACAGACCAATATAACTTTGACTTGTAGTTGAAGCGTTCGAGGGACCAAGATGTCCGGTGGTATTGGGAGGATACACTGTCAGCAGGTGTAACGTGCAGGGTGTTGCATTGGCCTTTAGCTCTTCGGCCTTAAAACGTTTTGCTAGATCTAAGGACCAAATACTTGCTCAGGTGTCTGTATGAGTCTGAGGGTTGATGGTTGCCATGAAATTTTCTGTTGAGTAGTCATGAGCCTAACGTTAACCCTCTTATCACAAGGCAGAGTCATTTATTTTCACATGCAGTTTATTCCTAGTAGCTTCAGCTAAATCTAGTTCTTCCTTAGAAACGATGTAACCATTAACCGGCTACATGAAAGAAGGTCATAAGAAGTTCATCACCATCAATAGTTGCCGGTTGGTGCCTTTTTGCCTGTCTGAGAAAAAAGGGTTCGGGCACCTAGTGTGCAGTTTTAAGTCTTTTGGTCATTACACCTGATAGGATTTAACTTCATAAGTAATGGGACCAGTTGAATGGATTGATCTTTTGATGAAGCTTATTCTCAGTTTATCGTTAAGGTGTTTCCAATTGAAAAAAATTAGACAGAATTTTGACTCTTTCTTGTTTAAAACGCTTGTTTTCAAAGTTCAAAGTCGTTACAGTTTTTCTTCATTATCTTATGTTTTTTCCATAGTTGATCTAAGTGTAACTTAAGTAATGAAGTTCCCATTTATATTTTCCTCCGATTTATTACGATTTGAATAATCATAACTCTATGTTGATCAACCAATATCGTTGTTCATATGTCAGTCAGTTTCAAACTTAGCACGTTGCTCAGAGATTGCGAACCTGTTCTAGTTTAGATCATAATTTCATGGCTCTTGGGTCATAGAGAACGATCGCATCATTAACAGGCGATACACATACACTATTTATAGAGCGGAAGCAACACACTTTGGTAAAATAACAAAATATCATTGACACGATCGAAATATTGTTCAAATGGAATAACATTACTGGGTTACCCAAAGGACACTATTTTGAGTCAATAATCATTTGACGGTTGTACTTCATTATGAATCTCATGTTCGTACCTGATTAGAAACCACTATGATCAATAGTATTTCAGAATAATGTAGCCATCAGATAAAAATTGATGCATTATATGGACAACTTGTGGATTGCTAGACCCGACGAGGATAAGTTAGCATGGAAATATAACAGAGTAGTCGGTTCATCATCAACATCTAAATCAAAAGAGTCACATTCATCTGCCTGGAAAATGTTGTCCTCATTCAGAGCTCAGTCTGGGGGGGTGGGACTGGTTGATTATCCATATCAGCATCAAAGTGTTGCCTGTTCCCTCATCCAAAAAGAGTAGTACTTCATCATGTTAAAACTGCACCATTCCTTGGCCTTGCATAAGCAGCATCTTGTCCTTGAATAATCAGAATTTCTTGTGATGTTCAGGAATTGTGGATAATTGTAGTGATTGAGGGTTTGTGATGAAGAAGGATATAGAGGAACTGGACCAATGGATGATTGAGCATGAGGTTGACCTTTGACACAAATTCAAGTTGGTCAATCCATGATCAGTAGTGGATTCTTTCGAAATAAACATTCGACGTTGTTGCAGCATCCTTCTCATTTGTTTAAAGTATGCATACAGATTGTTCATGATTTGTCTCTTTTCCAGACCTTTGTTGATAATGGCTTCACGAACCTTTCCCAATCAGTGACATAGTTGGTTTCACAAAACTTGGATTACAGTTGAATGTTATGGCATTGTCATTCCTGATATTCCTCATGTCATTGACCAGACTTGTGAAATCGAACATCGTACTCCATTGATATTTTCACCTGGAAGCATTTGAACCTCTTAAACACATCGTACACTGAGATTCTCTATCTTCTATTGTATGATTTTCTAAAACCTTCCAGAAAGCATTTGACGTTGTCCCAAATTGCTTTGCCTTCAATGATTTGATGATGAGCTTGTAGATATCTTTGGGTAACCTTGAAGCACAATATTGGTGGCACGAATCTCATCGTATCGTTTCTTCCGTGTCACTTTGATCCTCAAATGTACATAGGCCTTTCTGGTCCGAAAAGGGAACCTCCCACAGGGGTAGTTTCGAGTGCATCCCTTGTGTTTCCAAGCTCAAATGGTCCCTTGATCAATCGACTAAGTAATTTGCAATCCAATTTTTTCTTTCCCCTACAGTACAATCTGATTCGTTGTGACCATGATTTCTTAATCAGTCCTAATCAAGCATAGGAGGGCGGGTATCGGAACCAGCCGCATTGAATATCATCTGAATTACTGGACATGTTTGATTACTGTGATTATTAAAGAACTTTGGAACGTACAAGATTAGTGATTGTAATGTAAAAGTGATGATTGTTTGTTTTATTAGGTGTTACGTTGTTAGATTAGTGTTTTGGTTTTGGTGTAAATAAGTTAACTTAATGAAGATAATAAACTTAGGCAAAACCAGTGAAGAACCCTAGATAACACCGCAGTGAAGAATGAAATTTTGCCAGATAACTTTTTATCAGAAGCAATATAATGAGTCCATCAGCAAATGCAATGGAGGTCTTGAGCAAAACGCAGTGATATTGAAGCAAAACGCAGTGATGAATGAAATTTTGCCAGAGTAACTTTTTATCAAAACGCAATATGGTCTTCAAGCAAAACGCAATCGTCTGAGCAAAACAATGATTATGAAAGCAAAACGCGTGATAAGCTTGAAGCAAACACAATGAGGTCTTGAAGCAAAACGCAGTGAGATCTTCAAGCAAAACGCAATGAGGTCTTCAAGTAGGCAAAACGCAACCTTCAATAACCAAAACGCAACCCCAAATACGACAAAACGCAGTACTGTTGTACTATACAAAATGACAAAACGCAGTGTACTATTTGAGGCAAAACGCAACCAAGAATGTCTCTGAGAGGCAAAACGCAGTGAAGAAAAATACAAACTTTTTCACCTAAAAACACCTAAAAATCACCCTTTTGAACGTTTTTTTTACTTGTTTTTTCTTTGTCAACTTGATCCTCGAATGTTATAAAAACTATAAAAACACTAATTTAACATTCACAAAACGTGAGAACAAAGAGTGTCAGAAAAAGACCAGTAACTATAACAAACCAAACTTAAAACCAACTTTGAACTAAACTAACCAAGGAAACTCACACACAGATCTATCTAATCATCCCATGGGCTCTGATACCAATTGTATAATATTAGGATATCACAGATACAAGCTTAGGAATGATGGGATTGGCCAAATTTCTAGAAAGAGAAGAGACTAGTCAAGTGAGAGAAAACACCTTTATGTGTGTGTATTATCTAATGAACAACCAACCCCTTCTCATGGCTGGAAAGGGGTATTTATACAAGTGTTTTGGTTCCCCTAAATGGGTCATGGAGTGGGCTAACAAGTGGGTAAAGACCCGGCCCAACACCATAAGTCGTACGGTAACTAAACGATTAAAACTAAGACTACGAGCTAACCTATGCTAGATATAACACGGGGTGACCGAGTCTTTTACATGGATTTTCATAAACCTAACATACATGCAACCAATCTCAACTTTTTTTTACCATTTATCAACAACCCAACCTTATAACATATAATATTAATTTTTTTGTATTTAAGTAAAAGTTTTATTTAAAATCATATATTAAAAAAATATTTCATTTAAAGGGAAGTAAACAAAACAAAGTATGACAATTTAAACACATAATAAGAGATATAATTTCATTTAATAAAAATATGACTATATGACTGTATACCGAAAATAATGAAAGAAACAATGATATTTATAGGGGGTGTTGATAGTTTGGGTTATAGGTATTTCGGTTAGTTCGTTATTTTTTTTTGTCAACCCCGTAAAACCGAATTCGTTCTGTTCCTCGGTTGACCCAATCAAACCCGAATTTCACAATATAAAAAAAAATAATTACCTAGAATTTTGTAAACAAAAAATTAATTATAACATAAAAAGTGTTTTTTATATTATGATAACATTTTAAAGGTATTTATATATATATATATATATATATATATATATATATATATATAAGATATTTAAAAATTATTAATTTATTTATAACGAATTCGTTTTTCTCGGATTCGGAGTGGCCCAACCATATCCAACCCGAGAACCAAAAAAGATTATATTCGGTTACGTTTATTATTTGGTTCGAATTATTTTCGTTCGGTTTTCGATTTTTGGTTTCTTCTGCTCACAGCCCTAATATGATGAATCTATAGTTGTTATGCTTAATATCATTAAAAAACTGTATTAGTTTGGCCTTTCCAAGATTTCAAACTTTAAAAATATTTTAGGGTTTCACTCCTTCATAATCTTCAAGCTCATATTAAAAAAGGAAAAACCTGCACTACAAATCCAAAAAGCATCTTTAAACACAACCCTCTAGAATCACATACATGAGCACAATATTAAATTGACACTACTCTTAATGTGACACACAAAGAAAACATGTGGCGAGGTTGGATCAAGTATTTGCAAGTCACCACACCTGAACAGATCGTCGTATCTCCTCTTCCTTCAATTTGTGTTACTTTTAAATAAGATATTAATTTTTTTTTATACTGGTAACCTCTTACATCGGATTGGCACCAAAAACACGGGAAAACATAGCGTAAGGTGAAACAACCTAAATTATAAACCGTTAAGACTTTTCGGAGTTACCCGAAAACATGGGTATCTAAACAAATTCATTCCAAATAACTCCTAGTAAATTAACCCCTCGTTCGTATTCAATTAAAAAGTGTTTAGGATGTGGTTATTCATCAAAGCATCGTTCTTTTGTTGTTGATTAAATCTCCAAGAAATGACACAGTGTAGATGCCGAAGATGAAAACCTTATCACACCCATGGAGTTGTGATATACTTTTACCTTGGACCAGTTGGATTTCAAATTTAATATCATTTTGTGATATCCTTAATTTACATCTACTTTCTTGCTAGTTGCTTAATTTGTTATTCAATATGGCCATTTAAAAAAATCTCAAACGTCAACCTGAGAGAAAATTTCCAACATCAATAAGCTGCAAAATTTTACCGAGTATACATCAATTCGCAACCTAAATGCCTCTATGGGGTTTACATTTTTCTTCAACGGCCGATACTCCTTAAATCTCCTTAATGATTAGTTTAAAGAAAGACTTGCAATTTGGTTAAAGATGGTATATTCAAACTATTGAAATTGTTTAATCATTTTCTTCAAAAGCTATTATAAATCCGAAGGCTTTTTCACTTCATGTGAAAGTCTTAGAAGTAATCTTCTGAACATTTTTTCACCTTATAAAAAAGAAGAAGCTGATCAACTATTGGGGCGCGTGATAAGGAATGACAATGGGGCAAGTTCGGGGCGGGGCGGTCATTTTTCATCCCCAAACCCGATTAGCAAACCACACTCCAAACCTGTCCCGATCCTCAATGGGGATCTTAATCGGGGCGCTTCATTGCTGCTCAGAAGCTCCCCAAATTCGATACACGATCCCCTTGTTATCTTATCGGGGGCGTCTTTAGACACAATGCTCCACCAAATACACGTTGTTCTCTGTTTTAATATATTATTATTGGTTACGGCTATTTTTTTTACAAATATGTGGTTACATGCATAATTATATGCATAATTAACCAGGTGCGGAGCCAGTATCAAAATATGATCGGGTGCACAAATGTTTTTGAACTAGAAACAGATTTCGATAGACCGGGGTGGCATTTAATATGTAATTTGAGAAAAAAATCGACGTTTTTAATCAAAAGTTAACATATATCGAAAAAATTCATAAGGTGTCTCAGCAACCCACAGGACCCCCTAAGCTCCGTCTCTGAAATCAACCAACCCACTAATAATTATTAATTATATCATTTATAAGTTTTTTTCAACCAATTAAAACAATAATAAAGAGAATCACGTTAAAAAAAAAGTAAAACGTCGTTTAAGAACATACACAAAGAAGTTTTCCTAATCACAACGTTACAATTTTTTAAATATACAAAACTAACAAAAAATTTGATAATATTTGTTTGTTAAAAACGTAAATAATATTGATATATCATATATATATAATTATTATATAGTATAATATATAATATATATATATATATTAATATAATAAATATATATATATATATATATATATATATATAATATATATATATAT
Organism: Tanacetum coccineum; assembly: GCA_026074375.1. NCBI lineage: Eukaryota > Viridiplantae > Streptophyta > Magnoliopsida > Asterales > Asteraceae > Tanacetum > Tanacetum coccineum. The sequence goes on from BQNB010024148.1 coordinate 14,442, forward strand.
AATTATATATATTATTATATATTATATATATATAAATATATATATATATATATAATATATATATATAAGATATATATATCATATAATTATTTACTTAACAAAACAAAATTATCTAATTTTTTGTAGTTTTTGTATATTTAAAAATTGTAAGTTGGGATTAGGAAAAACTTCTTGTGTTAATGTTTTTAAACGAAGTTTACTTTTTTTAACGGATTATCATTAATATTTTAAATTTGTTGAAACTTATAAATGATTCTAATTTAATATATTATTAGTGGTTGTTTTGATTTCAGAGACGGAGCTAGGGGGTCCTGTGGGTGCCTGAGACACCTATGAATTTTTTTCGATATAATGTTAACTTTTGATAAAAACGTCGCTTTTTTCTCAAATACATATTAAATGCACCCGGTCTATCGAAATCTGTTTCTAGTTCAAAAACATTTGTGCACCCGATCATATTTGATCCTGGCTCCGCACCTGGTTAATTATGCATATTATTGCATGTAATCACATTTATAAAAATATGGCGTAAAAATAATAATAAACAGAGAACAACGTGTATTTGGTGTAGCATTACGCTCGTAAAGACGCCCCGATAAGATCCCCAACGGGGATTGGAGCGAGTTTGGGGCCGCATCTCGTCCCAATGGAGCGCCCCGATAAGATCCCCATTGGGGATCAGGGCGGGTTTGGGGCGTGGTTTGCTATCGGGTTTGGGAATGAAAGATGACCGCCCCGCCCCGAACTTGCCCCATTGCCATTCCTTATCACGCGTGATCAGCTCTTCTTTATTAAAGGTTGAAAAAATGTTCAGAATTTACTTGCTAAGACTATCACACTGAAGTGAAAAAGCTCGATGATATGCTTTTGAAGAAAAATTGATAAACAATTTCAATAGTTGAAATATACCAACTTTAACCAAATTGCAAGTCTTTCATAAACTAATCAATAAAGGAGTATCGGCCGTTGAAGTAAGAAATAGTTAACCTAGGCCTATTAAGTTGCGAAATGATGTATATCTCGGAAAATTTGTGCAGCTTATTGATGTTGTAAATTTTCTCTCAGTTGACGTTTGAGATTTTTAAAAGCCATATTGAAAAAAAATTAAGCAACTAGCAAAAAGTAATGATATTAAGAGATCACAAAAATGAAATAAATTTGAAAATACCAACTGGTCCAAGGTAAAAGTATAGCACAACTCCATGGGTGTGATAAGGTTTTCATCTCGGCATCTAAAGTGTCATTTCTAGGAGATTTAATCAACAAACCAAGAACGTGCTTTGATGAATAACCACATCAAAACACTTTTTAATGAACGAACGATAATTTACTAGAGTTATTTGCAAAAATTGTTAGATTACCCATGTTTTCGGGGTAATCCGAAAGTCTTAACGGTTTATCATTTAGGTTGTTTTCACTTACGCTATGTTTATCAGTGATCTTGTCCAACCGATCGTAAGGTACCAAGTACAAAAAAAAATTAATATCATATTAAAAGTACACAAATTGAAGAAAGAGAAATACACGATCGGTTCGTGTGGTGACTTGCAAATACTTGATCCAACATCGTCACATGTCACACTAAGAGTGGCCAATTAAACTATTGATGCTCATGTATGATTCAGAGGGTGTTTAAAGATGTTTTTTGATTGTAGTTGCAGGTTTTTTTAATATGGAGCTTGAGATTATGAGATGGAGAGAAAACGCCTAAAATATTTTTTAAAGTATAAATCTAAAGGCCCAAACTAAATTACATTTTTTTAAAGTATAAGGCCAACACTATAGATAAATAATAGGTGAGCAGAAAAAACGAAAAAAAAAATCGAAAAATCCGAACGAAATAAATCTGAACCAAACTAATAACCAGAACTCGAAATACTAATTTGGTTCTCGGGTGGATATGGGTTTGCACACCGAACCGAAACCGAATTCGTAAAATAAATAAATATTATATATATATATATATATATATATATATATATATATATATATATATATATATATATATATATATATACCATTAAAATGTTATCATAATATAAAAAACATTTTTTATGTTAATAATAATTTTTTGTTTACTAAAAATCTATGTAATTATTAATTTTTTTTAAACTGGCGCAATTTTCGGTTATTCGGTCAACCCTAGAACACGAACCGAATTCGGTTTTCGGATTGACAAAAAAAAATTAACCGAACTAACCAAACCGAATAACCGATAACCTAACCGATCAACACCCTAATAAATATCATTGTTTTCTTTCATTATTTTCGGTTACAGTATATGTCAATTTTATCAAATGAAGTATATCTTTTATTATGTGTTTAAATTGTCATACTTTGTTTTGTTTACTTCCCTTTAAATGAAATATTTTTTTAATATATGATTTTAAATAAAACTTTTACTTAAATACAAAAAAATTAATATTATATATAAGGTTGGGTTGTTGATAAATGATAAAAAAGTTGAGATTGGTTGTATGTATGTTAGGTTTATGAAAATCCATGTAAAAGACTCGGTCACCCCGTGTTATATCTACATCGGTAGCTCAAGTCTTATTTTAATCGTTTATTACGTACGACTTATGGTGTAGGCCTGGGTCTTTACCCACTTTTTACCCACTCCAAGACCATTTAAGGGGAAACCCAAAACACATGTATAAATACCCCTTTCTAAGCCATGAGAATTGTTGGTTGTTCATTAGATAATACACACACAGAGGTGTTTTCCTCTCACGTGACTAGTCACTTCTCTTCTATAAATATGGCCAACCCATCATTCCTAAGCTTGTATTGTGATATCCAATATACTACAATTGGTATCAGAGCCCATGGGATGATTATATAGATTGTGTGTGCGTTTTTCTTGTTAGTTTTAATCAAAAGTATTGGTTTTTAAAGTTGTTTATGGTCTTTTTCTTGACACTCTTTGATTCTCACGTTTGTGATGTTAAAGTTAGTGTTCTTATAGTTGTTATAACCTTCTAGGATCAAGTTGTACAAAAGAAACCAAGCAAAAACGTTCAAAAGGGTGATTTTTAGGTGTTTTTAGGTGAAAAAGTTCGTATTTTTCTTCACTGCGTTTTGCCTCTCTGAGACATTCTTCATTGCGTTTTGCCTCAAATAGTACACTGCGTTTTGTCGTTTTGTATCGTACAACAGTACTGCGTTTTGTCGTATTTGGGGTTGCGTTTTGGTCACTGCGTTTTGGTTATTGAAGGTTGCGTTTTGCCTACTTGAAGACCTCACTGCGTTTTGCTTCAAGACCTCATTGCGTTTTGCTTCAAGACCTCACTGCGTTTTGCTTCAAGACCTCACTGCGTTTTGCTTCAAGACCTCATTGCGTTTTGCTTCAAGCTATCACTGCGTTTTGCTTCAACATCACTGCGTTTTGCTCAAGACCTCCATTGCGTTTTGCTTGAAGACCATATTCCATTGCGTTTTGTCTAGGGTTCTTCACTGCGTTTTGCCTAAGCTTCATTATCTTCATTACGTTAACTTATTTCAACCAAACCAAATCACAATCAAACAACATATCACCTAATCAAACAAACAATCATCACTTTTAACATACAATCACTAATCATTGTACCGATCCAAAGTGTATCATAATACAAGTACTCAACCATGTCTAGTAATTCAGATGATATTCAAGCGGCAGGTTCCGATACCCGCCCTCCTATGCTCGATAGGACTGATTACAAATCATGGTCACAACAAATCTAATTGTACTGTAAGGGAAAGGAAAATAGATTGCAAATTCTTCAGTCGATTGATCAAGGACCATTTGAGCTTGGAACCACAAGGGATGCACTCGGAACTACCCCTGAGGGAGGTGTCCTTCTTGGACCAGAAAGGCCTCGTACATATGAGGACCTCAGTGACACGGAGAAGAAACGATACGATGCAGATGTCCGTGCCACCAATATTGTGCTTCAAGGACTTCCCAAAGATATCTACAAGCTCATCAATCACAACATTGAAGCAAAAGCAATTTGGGACAACGTCAAAATGCTTCTGGCTGGTTCTGGACACAGCTCACAAAAGAAGATAGATGAATCTCAGTTGTACGACTGTGTTTGAGAGTTTAAGATGCTTCCAGGTGAAAAACTATCAATGAGTATATCGTTCGCTTTCACAAGCTGGTCAAGACATGGAGGAATATCAGAATGAACAATGCCTACATGTAAAATGAACTCAAGGTTCGTGAACCTATATGTCACCTGAATGGGATAGGTTCGTGAAAACCGTTAAACTCAACAATGGTCTGAAAGAGACAAATCACAAACAGTTGTATGCATACTTAAAACAACATGAGAAGCATGCTGCACAAGATCGACTGATTATTGAGAGAATCACTCCTGCTACGAACGATCACTTGCATTTGTGTCAACGGGTCCAAACCTCTTGCCCAATCATCACTTGTCCAAATTCATCATTGTCCTTCTTCTCAACAACCCTCAATCACCACAATATCCACAATTCCCTGAAACATCACAAATTGACTCCGGATATACTCAAACTGATGAACTACTTGACAACCTAAAACCAAACAAATGGCGCTCCGTTGCCCCACATTCAGAGCATACGCTTACTTAGACCAACAATCAACTTCGAATCATCTAACACCAGAATCAAGCAAATAGTCAGTGGTCGGGTTGTAGTTCAGAATGTTCAAGGGCGACAGAATCAGAATTAGAGGTATTTTGCTCGGGGAAATGGTACAGCAAGAAATGGGGGGTGGCACGAATAAGCTGGAATGCCAATGCAGTGTCAAGAGGAAAACCGGTCAAGTGTTTAATTGTAATGAGTGGGGAATATTGCAAGGAACTGTACTCAGCCAAAGCGTCCAACAGAATTCTGATTATTTCAAGGACAAGATGCTGCTGATGCAAGCCCAAGAGAATGGTGCAGTTTTGGATGAAGAGGAACTACTCTTTCTGGCTGGTGAACAGGGCAACACCTTTGATGCAGATGTGGATAATCAACGAGTCCAAGACTTAGCTTTGAATGAGGATAACATCTTCCAGGCAAATGAATGTGACACTTTTGATTCAGATGTTGATGATGAACCGACTGCTCAGTCAATATTCATGGCCAATTTGTCCTCAGTCGGGTCAGCAAATCCACAAGCTGGTCCATCCAATGCATCAATCTTATCTGAGGTACATATTCTAGAAAATGCTATTGATCATAGTGTCTCTAATCATGGGCCGAACTTGAGATTCATAATAAAGTACAAACGTCAGATGTTTTTAACACAACTAGTTGTTCTATTGGGCAACATTAAGTTATTCTATATGAACAATATTGTCTGTCGATGAACATTTATGGTGTACCAAGTGTGCATCTTCCGCCCTAAATTTGTATGTGTATCGCCTATTAATGAATGCGTTCGTTCTCATTACCTAATAACCCAATGAACTTAGATCTTCAAGAACAGGTTGCCGTTTATGTGCTTAATGCTATGTGTTGAAATGACTGAACCTTCTAGTGAACAGAGAATGGATGATCACACTGCGCTGCTTATTCAAATCATAATAAAACGGAAGAAATCTTATAATGGAACTTATTCTTTTAAGTTACAACTTTAGTCTATATGGAAAAAACAAAAGAAAATTGAAGAAAACGTAACGACTTGTAAACAAGAGTTTAATAGAAAGTGTAAAAATTCCTAGAATGATTTTCCAATTTGAAACACCTTAATGATAAATTGAGAATAAGATTCAACTCACATGATCAATCATTTAAACTGTCCATATGATGTTAAATCCTACTCATGTGTTATGTTAAAGACTAAAACTTGCCTCGGGGCCCATAAACCCTTTTACCTCAGACAGGCAAAAGGCCCTACGGCAATATATGATGGTGATGAACTTCTTAAGCCTCATTCATGTGCGGTAATTGTATCAACGTATGCAGGATGAATTGAGTTAGCTGAAGCTATTGATTAAACTTCATGTGAAAAGATGACTCTGTCTGTATGGAAAAGAGAGGTTTAACATTACGCCTCCTATACTACCAAAAGAAAAATTTCATGGCAACATTCAACCTCAGACTAACTGACACTCTGAGCAAGTATTTTGGTCCTTAGATTAGCAAACGATAGGCCAAAGAGCTAAAGCCAATGCAAACACCCCGCCTGTCCTAACTCTGCGATGTATCCTCCCATTACACCGGGCCCATCTGGTCACTAGAACGCTTCCAACTCACAAGTCAGTAAATATTGGTCTGTATGTATTTACTAACTATTTTAGGATTTTGAGAAAAACTTGTAAAAGCGTTTTCACACAACGGGCATAATGAAGGGAAAGGGGTTTTGAACAAACCAAAAAGGTCGTTACTTATTCGAAGTAAATTCAATTTTTCAATCTACTAAAGACATTTTGAAGGAATTCAAAATTTGTCCCTGAAGTTAGGGCAATGAAAGACGTTTTTGAAAAATTAGAAGCCGAAGTGGACAGAATGAGACAGGACTTTCGTGAGTGGTGAGGATTGAACGGAGAACTTGTCATCACCAATGGACTTGTTGCTGTATGTTGTCAATCGATGTGTATATTACTGCAACAGATTTTGTCTAAACGTGTCTAGATTGTTCACTGCATGTTGCTTTCACAGTGCTCAGAAACGTATTGCGACCTTGAATCTGAAAAATTTATTGAGAACAAGATTTTAAAATGTTGAATCATGATTCAATGATAAAAACATTTCTCCCAACTTGAAGTTGAAACCATTCAACTTACTATTAAAATATCAAATTCATAGAACGTTTGGAAACAAAAAAAACAGTGACATCTTGGATGCTCCTTCATTTGATTCTCTTGTTTGTGATTGGGAAACTAAATGAACTGAAATTCAAAGTCGAGGCAATATGATTCATGAATTAAAGGAGAAAATTCTTCGCTTAATAAAGAAGAATAGTGAATCAGTTCCCATTTTTGATCTAAGGCCTTTTGTTTCTACTGAACAAAGATTTACTGCAATGCTCAATGCCTTCACGATCTCAATGAATGCTTTAGGGCAGAAAATGCAAAAGTTAAGCAGCATTATAAGGAGTTGTATGATTCAATTAAAATAATGCGTGCCAAAACCACTGACCAGAATAACTCTTTGTTATCTGAAATTGAACACCGTAAGGTCAAATTTGAGAGCACTTATGAATGTGTCACTTTACGTGATTGTAAACCTAAGGTGCTGGCTCTGGTTAGGTAACCTATAGATGGGGAACCAATTCCTCTCGACTCATGAGAATCGAGAAGGTATCTACACTATACGAACGCCTTAAGGAAAATGTAGAAAACCTTATGAAATAGTGTGGATGCTTAAGGTAGTAAGGACCATTGGATACCCTTTTAATCTGCTTGCAGTTACACTAAAACACTCTAGGAGCTTTTAGAATATTGTAATAGGAGGTCCTAAGACTTTGGCCCGGCATTATCCTCCTCCCTCAGCTCCCCAACCCCTACAACACAACCCTTCGACATTTGAGAGAGATGTTTCCAACCTTAAATTCTAAACCAAAACGAAAACCAATAAATCTTAGCAAAACGAACGAGGAATATTTGATTAAAACGCATCAAGAGGATAACAAAACGCAACCAAGATCTACACGAAAAAACGCAAACATGTATGGGTTATCACGCTGAATTAATCATTCTAATTTGGGTTCCTTGACACACTATATCATGCTATACATTCTTTAAAATATCTAAATATATTATCAACAATCCTAAGCAATGACATGCATCAATCATGCGTGAATTTGACTAAAAAAGTCAATTGTGTCATAAAATCACAAGGACCCTAATGAGCAATTGGGATTCATTTGATACTTCTAGCAAGCATCATTCGTTTATTATATTGCTATCCCTACACCTAAACACAAAGGTAACATACTATAGTTTTGTTTGACGAAATAGTCACGTAAATTCTTCATATAAGTATTTTAAATATAAGATGTAGGCCACGATCGTTATGGAGATCTTCTTTTTAATGTGATAGTTATCTTTAAAACAAGTCTTACCACAACACAAAATCTCATAGGAATTCGACAGATAAGCAAATTGCAACAAAGGTTGTGTTATGAGTTTGAGAGAGAAAGTGTTGATAAAAATTATTGACTTGTTTCTTGACGTGTGTGTCTGGGGTCAAAACGCAATATTTAAATACCTAGTTTCAATCTTTAGATAATGAACAAATGGCCCGTTCTCTTTCTTTCTTTTTCTTTTAGGGTTATCATAGCAACAAAGGGGTGTTGTTAATTGCAGTAATTGCACAATCTAGTCTTTTTTGTGTTTTCAGTTAGCAAGCAACATCAACTAGCATTTAAGGCCCTATTTTTGACATAGGATTAACACATTTAGCCTTTGGTGAGTGAAAACTCCTTTTAATCCCCCTTAAACATATAACCCCGTTAGTTACCAATTCAATTCTCAGTTATGTATTACAAGGTGTTATTTAAATTGCCGTTTGATGTCATAATTTGAAAAAATAACTACTATCCCCCTCAATAATGACCGTTTTCTATTTTAAAGAGCTATAGTCGTGATTGAGTGTTTTTTTTTGAAAATCCAAGTTCCGTTTGATTTTCAAAAACACTATTAAACCTCCCTGTGAAATACAAATATTATTTTTTGAAGAATCTGAGACGGACATTTATAAGAATAAGTAGACGCTTCTCTTCTTTATCAAGAAATAATGCACTGAAGCGTACATTAGATCGAGGATGCACGGATATAAAGTAATCCATGCCCGGAAGAACTTAATCATCCGTTGTTAGGAACAACCGTCTTTTTTGGACGTTCTTTCCATTTTGAAAAGGGTTGCAGTCTGAATACTGCAAAGCCATCTTAGACATGTTTTGAAAAGTTTGAACTTCCGATCGAGCTTCATTTAAAGGCCTGTGTCATTATTGAGTGACATTTCTAGGTCCGTTTATTGTTATCGATAAAGAAAGAATGTTAAGATAAATTTAGATTATTTATGTATTTATTAATTTCTTTTTGAGAGTTTATATTTTTGAGTTATATGGATTTTTGTGGGTTTTATTTTTGTATTTTTCTTTTTGATGATGATTTTGTACATATTTACATATAAATCTTGATGCAAATAAGTCTATATCCTTCTTCCTAAAGCTCGTGTGAGTGGGTCTATGGCTTATACTCTTTAATGCCAAGCGCGGGAGATTGAAGTTCAATCGTTTCAGGCAAGTGCCTTTGTGAATTTATCCGGCTGTTGATACTGTGTCCTTACGAAATAACTTAACCACTCCCTCTCCATTATTCTTTGATGAATGTGGATGTCGGATGTCGATGTGTTTAGACCCCCCTTTGGTGTGCAGAGTGTTGTTGCTAGCATAGAGATATGGCACTTTGTTGTCACCAAGAAAAGGGATGTGTTGTTTGGCATAGCCTTAATCGATAATTGAGGACCGAATCATAGGATTTGGGCGCAAACTGACATCGCGCTGTATTCAGCCTCTGTAGAACGTGATAGACGTGCATAGTTTGTTTCTTTGTTGACCAGCTAACTAACTTTCACAAGGAATGAGCACCACCAGATGTGCTTCTGCGGATGTCTTGACAACCTGCAGGTTCTGCGTCTGCGTATTGTTTGTGCCATGGCGGTGTCTTTCGGTACCTATGACCCTATATTTATGATTCTGGGAGATACCGAAAAGACCCGTTTAAACTGCTTCAAGGTGCTTTTTAGGTGGGCTTGATTGATATCTAAGCACACATGCCATACACATCAAAGACAAGGTAAGGTTTCTTTGCTGTAAGTTACATCAGGGATCCAATTATATGCGATAATTTGGGTTGGTCAACCGGGATCCCCGAGAGGTCATCATCCAGTTTTGTTCGCTCCACATGGAGTGTCAACAGGGTCATTTTTGAAGATCAACTTCTTTAAAACTATACTTAGCGTAATTTAGATTGATTTTATGAAAATGCCTTAGGATTCTGAGAAATTTGTTAAGCTAAGAAAAGGATATTTACCATCATCGACTTTTTGAAATTTTGAGCTCATTTATTAGAAAAGCGGGTTCACGTCTTTGGGGTCAGGTCGAGGCAAATAGATATCATTCAACTTATTTTTGAACATGAAGGAGTGTGTTTGCCTGTTTTCCGATATGAACAGGTTAGATCGAAATTCACCCTTGGAGAATCCTTGTGCCAGAAAAAACTTTCGACAAAGTGTCTTACACGCCGGGGTGCATGCTTTAACCAGAATAAGTTCTTCAGACGGTGGACATGAGTGGATCGATCTTGGTTCAACGAAGCTTATGGTTGCTCACATAGATTCTTCTTTAAGCTCGCATTTTAAGAATGCAGTTTTCACGTCCATTTAGCACAAGACATGCCTTGTTTTTAACAAGTCATATACTCGTATAGTTTCACATTATTATCACTTGAGAGCTATAATCATGGCACAGTCTGAGGTGGCACTAATTACCTTACGGTCTAGTCGAAAATCAAATTCATAGATTTCATCTTGCATTGGCTTGAAACCAGCAAGTCTTCAGGAACAGTCAGATTTGAAGTTTTTAGGTTCGATTTGAGACATTACTGAATTGTAGAAGACAACATAGCAACTATTAGCAAACTGTTTTAGGTGGATTCCGTTTGAGATGGTTACCAATTATATATCAAGAGGATGAAGAGGTCCATTTTGCGGAGTGGTAATGAGGTTGAGTGGATTGGTTGGGTGTAGTAATCGTGATTGTCCCAGAAGATGATGCTTCAGAGTTCGGGTCTGGGGCGAACACATTAACAAATGGTTCGTGCTCAGTTGCAGCAAACGTGATTTTACGTCAAAAGAATGCCAGATTTGAACACCATGATGAAGAAGATGATTGATGAGCGAGGATGATGGTTGAATGAACTGGGCCTGATGGTACATCGTGATCAAAGGAGATAGATACTGATGGGACGGTTTTAGAATGACCGGGGTTGAACTGCAGGGGACATGCTGTCATCTGTGATACCTGTTGGAGTCTCAAACATATTCATTCAAATACATTGGTTTGAAACAGCAGTTCCAAAATTCTTGTATTGGTAGGAGGTACTTACGAATTTCAGGAGCAGAATTAGGTACGAGCCTGACCTTATAGGTCCAGGCGTCAAATAGGTTAGGATTGGGTCTGAACTGGAGTGTACAGGAGCGTTTTCTCAGTAGCTCATCGATTGTAACGTGAATGGTCTCATTATTTGTAGGGTCGTTTGTTGTTGATTATGTAACCCTTTGTTTGGTGGGCCACAACAAAGACCATGTCTGCTTTGCTTTCAATTTGCCAAGATCTTCGCTGTCGTTTGTTGGGTAGCAGAGAGCCCCAAATATAGTAGGAAAGAGAGATCCGGTTTCTTGTCATGCACTAGTTCATATGGGGTTTTGTTTAACAGAGTTATGTATAAGGGGATCGGGTTTGGGTGTAAAAGCAGTAGCGACAAATTGCCCAAAGAAAAGGGAGCTTGGAGAATATTAGTATTGTTCGAGAAGCTTCAACAAGATGTGCGATTCCTTTCGTTCAACAACGCGTCGCTGGTGTTGGGTGTGTGTGTGTGTGTTGTGTGTGTGTGTGTGCACTTTCATAGAATTCTGTCAAATTTTTATTTTAACGTATTCGGTGCCTTTATCAGTCCGCACGAACTGAAGTTTTGTTGAGGACCGACCTTGAAGTTGTTTAACAGATTGATTACTAAAACGGGAGTTATCCTTGGATCTCAAAAATTTACCACTGTAACGGGAGTAGTCATCAAACTATTACCAAATGTATTTTCTTCCATTTATACTCATGCACCTAACGCGGTACATACCAATATAAGTGTTAATTAAAATACATCCGTAATGGTGTTATCGTATTGGGTTTGTGGGTTGCTTTACTGCTCTTTCAAAGTTGACATGCGGAACACAAATGATCTTTTCAAAACTTAACCGAGGTACCACTAAATCAATCTTTACATCTCTAAATTAATTATATTTCCCAATTTAAAAGTGATTCAGGCCGACGATGCCATAAACAGGATTTGTTCTTGGTGGCTATAGACAGTAAGCAAATGGGTGAGGACCTTATATATTCTTCAACAGAAAATGGTGTATAAGTTGTACCTTGACTCTCTTTAGTATGGTCAACACCATCTAAGTCTCGGACGAAGGCATGTGTTCTTTCTGAAGGCAACTTACAATATTGAATCACAAAATTGTCCGACAGAGAAAGGTTGTATCCAAGTCCTTCTAAATAGTATACCCTGGAAATTACACTGTCAATGATAATCCCCATATCCTAATGCACCAAAATGGTCGTTTCGAATGAAAAGTCCCTTAGTAAACTTTTTTCACGAAATTCCTGAAGCGTGAGCGATCTCCGATCATTGGTTTTGAGGCAGCCTGAGTCCAAATACAAAGAAAAGATTATACAACCTGTATTAAACAAAGCAAAAAAAAAAAAAAAAAAAAAAAAAAAACCAACAAAAAAAAAAAAAAAAAAAAAAAAAAAAATCTGGAGATTTAGTTAAATTTGGATCCCAAATTGCTTTGGGGTCGGTTGGTTAGTGCACGCAAGATTATGTACAGGGGCAATAGTTTCCTGTGGATCAGCTGGCAAACAGTCACTCTTAAGAGCAGTAGACCTAACTAAAGGGCACTGTCTTCCTAACGGGAGAAGTCTACCAGTGGGCTTCCATTGTTTTGTAGGCAAGACCTTAGGTGGAGTATTCCTAGTTAAAGGCCACTGATCTCCTAAAGGTAATAGTCTGCCAGTGGGTCGCCACTGATGGCCGATGGTGGTAAACAATTTCCCTGTGGCCTTCCAAACTTGCTTAACTTGCTTAACCCGCCACACTTTAGTGGCAGAGGATTGCTTCACACACATCTCAGAACGCACAACACATTGATCATGATTAACAGAAATTAAGCATTTGTTACAAGTTTTGCAAGAAGTATTAGAATTCGAATTAATTACAGTACGCTTATAGCTAATACTAGAATCAACACGATTCTTATGTTTCTCATTCGACTTATTCATCCTAGAATGGGCTTCTACTTGTTTCAAGGCACTTTTAGCTGGCAGGGTCCTATCTTTCTTTGTATTGCTCCTAGGCTTTGACCTGCTAGCTGCTGAGGCACCTTTTACTCCTGTAGAGGGAATTCCAGGAACGTTAGTCGAATTTATTTTCTGGTGCTCAACTTGTGGTGGTGTGTTATGAGTCGAGGTTTCATGTGGTTCGACAAAAGTAACTCCCTTTTTCCTAAGTGAATTGGTAGAGGCATTTTGTTTATTGCGAGGGCCAAAGTCTTTAGGACACGTGCCTATTACATATTCTAACAGCTCCTGAGAGTGTTTAGTGTAACGGCAAGCAGATGCAAGAGAGGTATCCAATGGTCTTTCTACCTTAGCATCCTCTACTATTTCACGAAGGGTTTCTACATTTTCCTTAAGGCGTTCGATATAGTGTAGATGCACTTCCCGATTCTTCTTGAGTCGAGGGGGAATTGGTTCAACATCTATAGGATATCTACCAGGAGCCAGCACCTTAGGTTTACAATCAGGTATAGTGACACATTTGGAGTTCTCTTAAAGTTGATCCTTAAGGTGTTCAATTTCAGATAACAAAGAGTTATTTTGGTCAGTGGTTTTGGTACGCGTTATTTTAATTGAATCATACAACTCCTAATAATGCTGCTTAACTTTTGCATTTTCTGCCCTAAAGCATTCATTGAGATCGTGAAGGGCATTGAGCTTTGCAGTTAAATCTTTATTCTGAGAAACTAAAGCCTTAAGGTCAAAAGTGGGATTTGTATTACTATTTTTCTTTGTTAAGCGAGAGATTTTCTCCTTCAATTCATGAATCGTATTGCCTCGACTTTGAATCTGTTCATTTAGTTTCCCAATCACAAAAAGTGAATCAAATGAAGGAGCATTCGAGAATGTTACTGGGTTTTTGTTTCTAAAACGTTCTTTAAGATTTTGATACTTTAATTGTAAGTTGAAGTGTTCAACTTTAAGTTTGGAGAAATGTTTTATCATTGAGTCGTGATCATCATTTTGAATCTTGTTTCTCAGATTAAAATTTTCATATTCAAGATCGGTAATACGTTTCTGAGCACTAGTGAAAGCATCCTGCATGTCAGAAAATGTAGACACGTTTAGTACAGAATCCGTTGCAGTATAAAACACATCTTTGGACAAGCATTCAGCAACTAAGTTCTCATTGGTGATGAGAAGGTTTTTCCGTTCAATCTCACCACTCTGTAAGTCTGTCTCATTCTGGTCCACCCTGGCTTCCAAATTTTCAAAAACGGCTTTCATTGCCCTAACTTCAGTGACTAGAGATTTTTGAATTCATTCAAAATATTCTTTGAGTAGATTGAAAAATGGAATTACTTCGGTTAAGTAACACCTTTTTGTTTGTTCAAAACCCGTTTCCCCTTCAGTTATGCCCGTTGGTGTGATACGCTTTTTACAAGTTTTCTCAAAATCCTAAAATAGTTGAGTAATTACATACAGACCAATATTTACTTGACTTGTAGTTGGAAGCGTTCGAGGGACCAGATGGGCCAGTGTATTGGGAGGATACACTGTCGCAGGTGGTAGGACAGGCAGGGGTGTTGCATTGGCCTTTAGCTCTTCGGCCTTTCGTTTTGCTAGATCTAAGGACCAAAATACTTGCTCAGGTGTCAGTTGAGTCTGAGGGGTGAATGTTGCCATGAAATTTTCTTTTGAGTAGTTAGGAGGCGTAATGTTAACCCTCTTTTCCACACAGGCAGAGTCATTCATTTTCACATGCAGTTTATTCCTAGTAGCTTCAGCTAACTCTACTAGTTTCTCCTCAGACGATGGACAATTACCCGGCACTTTGTATGGGCTAAAGTAGTTCTTCACAATCATATAGTGCCGGTTGGGCCTTTTTGGGCCTGTTCGGAGGTAAAAAGGGTTCTGGGCACCCCTAGTACAGTTTTGGTCTTTGGTCATACACCCATGAGTAGGATTTTACTTCAAAATGGACAGTTTGAATGGACGTGATCTTGTGAGTGGAAGCTATTTTTCAAGTTTATCGTTAACGGTTTCAGATTGGTAAAAATTAGTCAAGGAATTTTGACTCTTTTCTGTTTAAACTCTTGTTTCAAAGTAGTTACAGTTTCTTTAGCTTATTTATTGTTTTCCATTAGTTGATTTAAGTTGTAACTTGGAAAAGAATGAAGTTTCCTTTTAAGATTTTCCTTCGTTTTTATTACGATTTTGAAATTAAGCTTACGCATTTGTTCATCCATTACGCTTATTCAGTTCAGTTTAGTCTAAAACTCTAGCTCGTTGCTCATAAATGGCACCTGTTCCCTTGTAGATCTTAAAGTATCAATGGCTATTGGGTCATGAGGAAAATTGCATCATTAACAGGCGTACACATACACTACTATAGAGCGATACGTTTGTACAACTGGGTACAACCATAAATATCATTTGACCAACCACATATTGTTCATATGGAATAACATTATGTGACACATATGGACATAGTTGAGCAATAACATTTGACGGTTTTACTTTAATTGCATTATGTGTCGACTGATTAGAAAATACTCATGATCAATAGCTTTTCACAAAATTATGTACTTCAGATAAGATTGACGACATTAGGATGGACCAGCTTGTGGATTTGCTGACAAGATTAAGGACAAGTTGGCCATGATTATATGACTTGAGCAGTCGATTCATCAATCAAATCTTGAATCAAAAGCGTCACATTCATTGCCTGGAAGATGTTATTCCTCCATTCAGCAGCTAAGTCTTGGTCTGATTTGATTATACTACATCTGATCAAAGTGTTGCCCTGTTTACTAGACAGGAAGAGTAGTTCCTCTTCATTCAAAACTTGCACCATTCTTTTGTGCTTTGCATCAAAGCGGTCTTATCATTGAAAATAATCAGGATTCTGTGGTCGCTTTGACTGGGCTACTGTTCCTTGCATATATGTCAACCACTATTTACAATTTTATAACACTTGACGGTTTCCTTGACATGCATTGGCATTCCAAGCCTCTATTATGTGACCCCCATTCCTGCTGTACCATTGCCCCCAAGCAAAACGCCTTGATATGATTCTGTCGCCTTGAACATTCTGAACAACAACCCACCCATCTTCCTATAGTTGCTTGATTCTGGGTGTATAGATGAGTTCAGAAGTTGATTGTTTGGTTGAGAAGCATAGCTCTGATGATTGGGCAATGAGCGCCATTTGTTTGGATAGGTTGTAAGTATTTCATTAGTTTGAGTGTATCGAAGTCAATTGTGTTGTTTTCAGGGAATTGTAGATATTGTGGTGATTGAGGGTTTGTTGATGAAGGAGGGATATTAATGAGACTGGGGACATGTGATGATTGGGCATAGGAGGGTTGGACGTTGATTACAAATGCAAAGTTGATCATTCGTAGAAGGAGTGATTTCTCTCATTATCAGTCGTTTGAGCAGCATGCTTTCTATTTGTTTTTAAGTATACTTACAAGATGTTCGTGATTTGTCCTCTTTTCAGCACTTTGGTTGTTGTTAAACGGCTGTTAGACCCTACTCCCATTCCAGGTGGACTTATTGTTCATAACTTGGAGTATCAGTTGAATGTTAGGCATTTGTCATTCTGATATTCTTAGTCGTTGACCAGCCTATGAAAGCGGAACATTAGTATCATTGTATTTACACTTGGGGACTTCCACTATAACCCAACACAAACCCACCTCCAAATTCGAATATATCACTAACTTTATTTCTACAAGTACAGACCCCAAACACTCCCCTCATATTCCTCTCCTCCCCGTTGTTCGTTGCTTCGAGACCGGAGCTATTATTTTGCGTTCTGAAACTTACCCAACGGCAATGATAGAGAATCCTCAGTTGCGAGCACCCCAAATCCGCCACCACTCACGATCCGCTCCTGACTGCCCAACCCCCGAACACACCGCCACTCCCGCGCCCTCACACCCACACTATACTTCAGACCCCAATCTCGCCCCCACCCCCTCGACACACAAACCCCCCCAACACCCCTACAACCCCCCCCCCCCCCCACGACTCAGCTAATCCCCCCCACCACCAACGCCCCCCCATCAACATCACCCATCCCCACCATGAGTACTATGTTCGCTTTCATAGGTGGTCAACGACATAAGGAATTCAGAATGACAATGCTAACATTCAACTGACTCCAAGTCATTAACAATATGTCACTGAATGGGATAGGTTCGTAAACAGCGTTAAACTAACAAAGGTTGAAAGAGACCCAATCTCGAACAGTGTATGTATACTTAAAACAACATGGAGATGCATGCTGCACAAGACTCGGACTGATTATTGAGAGATTCACTTCCTGCTACGATTGTCAACTTGCATTTTGTATCAAAGGTACCAACATTCATGCCCATACTCATCACATGTCCGTCTCATTAATACCCTATTCCTCAATCAAACCCTCAATCACACAATATCTACAATTCCCTGGAACATCACAATATTGACTTGGGATACACTCAAAACTAATGGGAATACTTGACAACCTAACCAAACAAATGGCGCTCCTTGCCCAATCCTTCAGAGCAATGCTTCCTCAGACCAACAATCAACTTTGAACCTCATCTAACACCCAAAATCAAGCAACTATTCAAGATGGTCGGGTTGTTGTTCAGAATGTTCAAGGGCGACAGAATCATAATCAGAGGCGTTTTGCTTGGGGAAATGGTACAGCAGGAAATGGGGGTGCACATAATAGAGCTGGGAATGCCAATGCAGGTCAAGGGATAAACCCAGTCAAAGTGTTCATATTGTAATTGGGTGCGGCCATATTGCTAAGGAACCTGTACCCAGTCAAAGCGTCCACAGAATCCTGATTATTTCAAGGATAAGACGCTGTTGATGCAAGCACAAAAGAATGGTGCAGTTTTGAATGAAGAGGAACTACTCTTTCTGGCTAGTAAACAGGGCAACACCTTTGATGCAGATGTAGATAATCAACCAGTCCAAGACTTAGCTCTGAATGAGGATAACATCTTCCAGGCAGATTGAATGTGACGCTTTTGATTCAGATGTTGATGATGAATCGACTGCTCAGTCTATATTCATGCAACTTGTCCTTAGTGGGGTCAGCAAATCCACAAGCTGGTCCATCTATGCGGTCAATCTTATCTGGGTACTTATTTTGGAAAATGATATTGATTCATAGTATTTCTATAGGTCGTACATAGATTCATAATAAAGTAAAAACTTAAAATGTTATTGACTCAACTAGTGCATATGGGTAACAGTAAATGTTATTCCATATGAACAATTTGTGTTGGTCAATGATATTTTGGTTTGTACCAACGTTGTATCATTTTCGCTCTAAGGAGTGTATGTGTATCGCCTGTTAATGGATGCAATTGTTCCTCATGACCCAATAAGCCTTGAAACTTAAAGATCTACAAGGAACTAGGTTGCCATTTATGAGTACGAGCTAAGTTTGAACTTACTGTTCGTGAACAGCGAATGGATGATCAATGGTATGCTATTCAAAATCGTAATATAAGCGAAGGGAAAAATCTTAAAAAGGAACTTCATACTTTCATGTTTCAAACTTAATCACTATGGAAACAATAAGCTAACTAAAGAAAAATGTAAGACTTTGAACAAGTGTTTAAACAAAAAGAGTCAAAATTCCTGACTAAATTTTTCCAATCTGAAACACGTTATCGAACTTGAAAATAAGCTTAATCACAAGATCAAATTCCATTCAACTGTCCATATGATGTTAATCTACTCAGGTGTATGACAAAGACCAAAAACTGTACTAGGTGCCGAACCTTTTTACATCAGATAGGCCAAAATGCCAACCGGCACTATATGATGGTCGATGGAACTTCTTAAGCCTCCATCAAGTGCCGGTAATTGTTCCATCGTCTGAGGAAGAACTAGAGTTAGCTGAAGCTACTAGAAATAAGCTGCATGTGAAAATGAATGACTCTACCTGTGTGGAAAAGAGGGTTAACATTACGCCTCCTAACTACTCAAAAGAAAATTTCATGGCAACATTCACCCCTCAGACTCAACTAACACCTGAGCAAGTATTTTGGTCCTTAGATCTAGCAAAACGTAAGGCCGAAGAGCTAAAGGCCAATGCAACACCCCTGCCTGTCCTACCACCTACGACTGTGTATCCTCCTAATACACCAGCCCATCTGGTCCCTAGGAACGTTCCTCAATACAAGTCAAGTAAATATTGGTCTTGTATGTAATTACGCAACTATTTTAGGATTTTGTGAAAACTTGTAAAATAGCATATCACACCACAGGGCATAAAGGGGGAAAGGGGTTTCGAAAAACATAAAGGTGTTACTTAACCGAAGTAATTCCATTTTTCAATCTACTCAAAGAACATTTTGAAGGAATTCAAAAATCTCTAGTCACTGAAGTTAGGGCAATGAAAGCCGTTTTTGAAAATTTGGAAGCCGAAGTGGACCAGAATGAGATAGACTTACGGAGTGGTGAGATTGAACGGAAAAACCTTCTCATCACAAATGAGAATTAGTTGCTGAATGCTTGTCAAAGATGTGTTTCTATACGGCAACAGATTTTGTACTCAATCGTCGTCTAGATTTCTGATTGCATGATGTTTTATAGTGCTCAGAAACGTTTGCCGACCTTGTATCTGAAAATTTTAATTCTGAGAAACAAGATTACAACATGAGTGATCATGACTCAATGATTAAAACTTTTTTCCAAACTTGAAGTTGAAAATTCAACTTACAATTAAATATCAAAATCTCAAAGAACGTATGGAAACAAAAAACCAGTGGACATCTTTGGGATGCTCCTTCATTTGATTCACTGTTTGTGATTGGGAATCTAAATGACAGATTCAAAGTCGAGGAAATCGATTCATGAATATTAAAGGAGAAAAATCACTCGCTTAACAAAAGAAAAAATAGTGATATAGATCCACACTTTTGAACCTTATGGCTTTAGTTTATCAGAACAAGATTTATATGCAAAGCTCAATGCTCTTCACGATCTCAATGAATCCTTTAGGGTAGAAAATACAAAAGTTAAGCAAAATTATAATGGCGTTGTATGATTCAATTAAAATATGCGTGCCAAACACTGACCAGAAACAACTCTTTGTTATCTGAAAATAAAACCTTAAGGATCAACTTTAGCAGAGAATTCAAATGTGTCACTATACCTGTTTGTAAACCTAAGGTCGCTGGTTTCTGTAGATATCTTATAGATTTGACCCAATTCCCCTCCGACTCAATAAAGAATCAGGAAGTGCATTTCACTTATCGAACGCCTTAGGAAAAATGTAAGAAACCCTTCGTGAATAGAAACACACCCAAAAAAAAAAAAAATTTAAAAAATTAAAAAATAGAGGATGCTAAGGTAGAAATGACCATTGGATACCTCTCTTGCATCTGCTTGAGTTACACTAAACACTCTCAGGAGCTGTTAGAATATGTAATAGGCACGTGCCTAAAGACTTTTGGCCCTAGCAATAAAACAAAAATGCTCTACAATTTACGTAGGAAAAAGGGAGTTACTTTTGTTGAACCACATGAAACCTCGATCATTGCACTCCTCCCACATGTTGAGAAACCAGAAAATAATTTGACTAATGGTTCCTAAAATGCCCTTACAGGAGTAAAATTGTGCATTGGCAGCTAGCAGTTCAAAGCCTAGGAGCAATACAAAGAAAGATAGGAACACCAGCCAGCTATAAAGTGCCTTTCGAAAAGTAGAAGCCCATTCTAGGTGAATAAGTCGATGAGAAACATAGAAATCGTGTTGATTCTAGTATTAGCTATAAGCGTACTGTAATTAATTCGAATTCTAATACTTTTTTGCAAAACTTGTAACAAATGCTTAATTTCTATTAATCATGATCAATGTGTTGTGCGTTCTGAGATGTGTGTGAAGCAATCCTCTGCCACTAAAGTGTGGCGGGTTAAGCAAGTTAAGCAAGTTTGGAAGGCCACAGGGAAATTGTTTACCACCATCGGCCATCAGTGGCGACCCACTAGCAGACTATTAACTTTAGGTAGATTAGTGGCCCTTTTTAACTAGGAATACTCCACCTAAGGTCTTGCCTACAAAACAATGGAAGCCCACTGGTAGACTTCTCCCATTAGGAAGACAGTGCCCTTTAGTTAGGTCTACTGCTCTTAAGAGTGACTGTTTGCCAGCTGATCCACAGGAAACTATTACCCCTGTAGCGTATAATCTTGCGTGCACTAACCAACCGGACCCCAATTGCAATTGGGGATCCTATGTTCAAAAATCTCCATTTCACCTTTGTTCAAATGCAGGTTGACAGTATATTCTCTGGTATTTAGATCAGGCTGCTCAAACTATGACTAGAGATCGCTTACGGCTCAGGAATTTCCTGGAAAAAGATTATTGGCGATTTCGATTGAAACGTCCATTTTGGTGCGATTAGGGGGGAGGGGTAATTTTATGGGGATTATGTCAATTGGTGATGTGTTAGTTTTACTATATAGAAGGACTTGGAACAACCTTTTCTCTGTCGGTTAATTTTGTGATTCAGATCTTGAAGTTGCCTTAGAATGCATACGATGCTTCTGTTCGAGACAATAATGGAGTCGACCTTATTAAAGGAAGTTATGGTACGAACTTATACACCATTTCCATTGAAGATATGATGAGATCCTCTCCCATTTGTTTACTGTCTAAAGCCTCCAAGAACAAATCCTGGTATATCGGGATTACGTCGCATGAATCACTTACTTTGGCACTCTCAATGATCGCAAGCTCGTAAAGATCTTGTTTAGTGGTAATTACCATCGGGTTGAAGTTTGAAAAGGTTTTTTTGTTTGGCATGTCAACTTGGTAAGAGCAGGAAGCTTAACAATTAACACATTACGGAAGTTTTAAACCACCCTTCAAAATGGATTTATGTGGAGCTAAGATTGCAGTAGTATAAATGGGAAGATAAATACATTATGGTATATAGTCAAACTCAAAATTGCTTAAGTCGTAGGGTTTGTTTGGTACTTTTTCAATAGATAAAGGTTGTCTGTTTTAACTATAGTGTAAATTCTAGTTACTTACCCCGCCTACCCTTTACCTTCATTCTTTGCACTTTCTACCCTGTTCTTTTAGGTTTAATAAAATAAGATTAATATTTTTAAAATTAGTTTAATAAAATTAGGTTTTAGGTTTTAATTTGCAAAATTAGGGTTCAATTGATTAGTAAAAATTAGGCATTTTCATACCATTAAATTTCTGCACCTTTTTAGTAGTTAAAAATCATTTTTCTTTATTTTTCCAATTAAATTTGTATTTTCTAGAAATTAAAATAGATTTTTAGTAATTTCTTTTTCTTAAGAAATTAATAGAAAATAGAAAAATAGTAGGAAAAATCTGATTCTTTTGTAATAATTTTCTTTT
This sequence comes from Tanacetum coccineum, assembly GCA_026074375.1. Taxonomy (NCBI): domain Eukaryota; kingdom Viridiplantae; phylum Streptophyta; class Magnoliopsida; order Asterales; family Asteraceae; genus Tanacetum; species Tanacetum coccineum. The sequence continues at coordinate 36,859 of BQNB010024148.1, forward strand.
TCATTCTAGTATTTTTGAAAAATAAAAATAGATTTTTAGTGTTAATTTTTAGAAAAAGTTTATTTTTAGTTAATTCATTTTTCTTTAAAAAATCATAGAAAATACAAAAATAGTTAAAAAATTCTAATTCTTTTTCCTAAAATTTTCTCTTTAATTTTGTGATTTTTAGGTATAAAATTTGTTAGTATTAGTGTTTTAGATTTTAAATTCTAGTTTTACTCACATACTTAATTCACGTTTGTTAATTTTTCGTATTAGTTAAACGTTTTTAATTCTTGGATTGTTTTTATAGTTTAATTGTGCTATTATATTCGTAGTGTAATTCAAAATTCAAAAATCCTTTATCCATTCTTGACTCGAATCCGAATTATTCCCGAATTTCAATTCACGACTTCGTTGGGATACGACCCGAGAAGAAAATACTTCCCGGTTAAAAATATACGTATTGTGTTTTCTTAAGTGAGATTTTATCCTTTTATATTCTCTTGTTTGAGAAGTAATTTGGAAAGAATTGTCACGGGATTTATACTATACATATATAAATTTGACTAGTGCTTACACACGTACCAAATTTTGGCGCCGTTGCCGGGGAAGACGTGAACGATTTTTGAGGATATTCGTTGAAGTAGAGTTTTGAAGACCCTTCCTTTTTGGAAGTTACTTTGCTATTTTTGTATATATTATATAAAAATACAAAACGTTCATTAATTCGATTCCTATCGAATTAGTAGCACCAAAAGAAAAAAAATAGTGTTTTCTCTACAATTCCGTAATTGTCCAAAGTCCCGAACCGAAAAACTTAAATCTGCAGTTACTGAAGACTGTTGGTTTTAAGCCATGCAAGAAGAAATTCATGAATTTGATCGACTGGACGTATGGGAATTAGTACCACCTCCAGAAAGTGCCATGATTATTGCTCTCAAGTGGATTTATAAGGTGAAACTTACGATATGGTGATGTGTTGAAAAACAAGGCACGTCTTGTCGCAAAAGGATTTCATCAAGAAGAAGGTCTCGATTTTGAAGAATCCTCGCCCCGGATTGCTCGTCTTACAATCAGGATATACATTGCCAATGACCCGCCACAAAAATACAGACAGTTTATCAAATGGACGTGAAAACTGCATTCTTAAATGGCGAGCTCAAAGAAGAAGTCTATGTCCACCAACCGGAAGGCTTTGTTGACCCAGAACGTCCACATCATGTCTATCGTCTAAAGAAAGCACTTTACGGGTTAAAACAGGCTCCCCGGGCATGGTATGACACTTTGTCAAAGTTTCTTCTGGCACAAGGATTCTCCAAGGGTGTCATCGATCCAACCTTGTTCATTCAGAAAATAGGCAAACACACAACCTTCCATGTCAAATATAAGTTGAAGATATCATATTGCCTCGACCGACCCCAAAGATTAAATGACCGTATTTCCTAATTGAACACGAGTTTCGTAAATTTCAAATTCGGATGATGGGTCAAATATCATTTTTCTTAGGCTTACAAATTTCTCAAAATCCTAGAGGCATTTTCATTAATCAATCTAAATATGCAAATGAGATTTTAAAGAAATTTGATCTTCATAAAAGTGACCTGTTGACACTCCTATGGTAGAGCGAACAAAACTGGATGAGGACCTCTCAGGGACCCCCGTTGACCAGACCAAATATCGCAGCATGATTGGGTCCCTGATGTATCTCACAGCCAGTAGACACCTGACCTCGGTATTTGCTGTTATGCATGTTTGCTGATATCAATCTAGGCCCACTAAAAAGCACCTTGAGGCAGTTAAACGGGTTTTTTTCGTATCTCTAAGCGAACCTCGTATATGGATCTTTGGTATCTGAAAGAACACCGCCATGGGAATGGCACTAACAAGCATACCAGACGCCAATCATCGAGGTTGGTCAGGACACTCGCAGAATACATCTGGCAGTAAGCTCAGATTACTAGGTGATAAAGTTAGTCAGCTGGTCATCAAAGAAGCAAACTAGCACGTCCATCTCGTCTACAGAGGCTGAATAACATCGCGATGTCTGGTTTGCTGTGCCCAAAATCCTATGGATTGTCTCAATAATCAGATTATGGCTTTGGCCTATACAATCGCATCCCTCTGTACTGTGACAACAAGAGTGCCATAGCTCTTTGCTGCAACAACGTTCAGCACTCCAGGTCTAAACACATCGACATCCGACATCATTTCATCAGAGAACAAGTGGAAAAAGGAGTGGTTGAGTTGTATTTCGTGAGGACAGAGTATCAACTGGCGGATATATTCACTAAGGCGCTGCCTAGAGAACGATTCGAATTCATTCTCCCAAGGCTTGGCATGAAGTGTATGAAGCCAGAGACACTCAAAAGTCTTCAGGATGAGTAACGGATTGGCTTCAAGTATCCTATGTAAATATGTACATACTTAAACCCAAAAAGAAAAATACAAAAATATAAAACCATCAAAAATCCATAAAAATCAGAAAATAGAAAATACCAAAAATAGTTTTCTTCAAGACATGTCTTCCGTTTATCGATAACATTTACGGTCCTAGAAATGTCATTCAATAATGACACGGGTCTTTAAATGAAGCTCGAACGGAAGTTTAAACCTTTCAAAACATGTCTTAATGGCTTGTAGTTATTTCAGACTGCAACCCGCTTTTCAAAATGAGGAAAGCACGTCGCCAAAAAGACGGCTGTTCCTAACAACGGGTGATTAAGTTCTCCCGGGCATGGATTACTTTATATCCTTGCAACCTCGATCTAATGTACGCTTCAGTGCATTATTTTTGATTCAAGAAAAGAAAGTCTTCTTTTTGACACAAATGATTTTTCTCTATGATTCTCTAAAAATTATTTGTGTTACACGTGTTGAAAAAGGTGTTGTCGTTCAAAAACCAAATCAGTCATCTCAGTTTCTCATCATAAAAGATTTTAAAAGAATTTTCTATCACTCAAACAATGTCTACAGCTCTTTAAATAGAAAACGGGACATTATTTGAGGGGGAGAAATGTGCTAATAATTCTTTCAAAATGATCTTTCAAACATGGAGTAAACAAAAAGGTTTGACAGTAACGGATCATGATTTAAAAGGGGAGTTAATGTATTTTAACTCCAAGGGCTTCAGTTGTCATAAGTTATTAACTTAATGGGCTTAAATATAATTTCATGATCAGTGACTTAGGCTTAAAACTTCAGACGACCAAGATTGCCAACACCTCATAGTTTTTAAAGGTTTAGGAGTGTTTGGAAATAATTAAGTAGTGTTAGAAGCCTAATTTCATGATCAGTGACTTAGGCTTAAAACTTCAGACGACCAAGATTGCCAACACCTCATAGTTTTTAAAGGCTTAGGATTGTTTGGAAATAATTACGTAGTGTTAGAAGCCTTGAAGTTGATGATATGTTTCTGATTCATTTAATATTTTCCCAATCTGTCAATCACTAAGCTTATTTTTGGAGGAGTAGAATCTGTTAACAAAAGAGGTACACATAGGGTTGATAAGTATGGTAATTTCTTTAGATAGTCAGTATCTTGCAAGAAGAAATGTGTACATTCGGGACTTAGTTGCCTTAAGTGTTATCATTTCGGCTATTTAGAGGGTATAATTGTGACATCCGGGACTTAGTTGACTTTGATGTTTCAATCTATATCATCTTTATCATATAAGGAGAAATTCATACATCTGGGTCTTAATTGACTTTGGTGTTATGGTGTCGAATTAATTGTGTACTTCAGATATTTGGGCTTTACACATCAAGTCTTCTCAATGCGGCGTGTAAGAAAGCCGTGAATCTACTTAAGAAAGGATTGCTGATTCAGGGGGAAGCTGTGGAAGCTTCTAAATGAAGATGAAGCTTGCTTGACCATAAAATTCAACAACTTTCCAAAGGTTAAAGTGAAGGATCTGTATTAACTCCAGAGATCCCGATGACCGAAGGACTATTCTGGTAGCTCAAAGCAACCTGTACTTTCCTTAATACTATTAAGGAAGTTCATGATGTCTCCAATGATGAGGAAAACAATGCTGAGAATATAAAACTGAAGCAGTAGTTGCAGAGAAACAAGCTAGATATGTACAAACCAATTTAACTCTGTCATCTGCTAAACTCGAGATTCAATCAATGGTGGATGTTTGATAAGTGCTTAATTACACATATCTTTTACCTCTAAAAACGAGCTTAAATGACCAAAAACAGACAAAAACTGCCAAAATAATAATGTTTTGTTTTTGCATTTGTATTGTGCAGAAGTGGATATCATCAAAAAGACCAGAAAACCACAGCCAAATGACAAAACTGACATGAAAGGAAAAAGACTGTGAAAATCAAGGCCAAAGACCAAAAAAGTCAAAGTCAAAGTCAATCCAGAAGAATCAGCAGTCAAACCGAAGCCAGAACTAAGATACTATTGGAAGCAACTTAACCATCTGATTTCCGGAAAGCCCAATAGTATATCTTATGGAAGACTGTGAAGACCAATGGCCCTCAATCATTTCAACAGCCCAGTTTGTTGTGCAATGACAAAGACTGTGAAGACTTTGAAGGCCCAATCCCTACCAGTTACACCTATCTCAACCATTGGACACACAAAACCCACTTCATAACCTTATGGGCTTGAAAAAGCCCAATAAACCCACCCTAACCTTATTGGGCCTTAAAAAGCCCAATAACATAAGCCTAAACCTTATTGGGCCCAGACACACTCAATTGGGCCCAATACAAGCCCAAAAGCCCACCAACAAAACCCAAGCCCAACAAAAGCCCATTAATCCAATTTTTGTAAACTTTAGGGGCTAAATTGCCAAAGTTTGAAAGTTGTTTTAAAAAGAAAAAAATAGAAAAATAAAACACAAGGACTGGTTTTGCAATTTGCCAAAACCTCCTTTTTCTCTTTTAATTATAAAACGCAGGGACCAAAATGGTCACTTTCCAAACCTGGGGGCTATTAGGAACTATAATTCGGGGGGGCAGAAAGGAAATAAAAGAGAATGAAAAGGAGGGGGGGTGCACTCTTGCCTCTTCCCCCATTCATTCCTTTTAAAACACTGCAACATAATTGTCCCTTCCCCCCCTTTGGCGCCAAAACCTCAAACACCCTTCCCCACTGTTTCACCTCACCAGAAACCACCTCCCTAGTACACTCACAGCTCACCCATACCCTTTCCCCACTTACCCTGCCACTATAACCCATGCCCACTTGACAATCACTCAACCCGAGACCCCATCAATGGCTGAGATGGTGTACAAAGACCAAGGAAGGCTAGGATTGCTGGGATTGCTTTGTACTCTCACAACCAACTCAACCCAAGACAAAGAGAAGGCAGGGGACTTGTATAAAAGAGCCAAGACCAAGCCGAAGTCAACACACCCTTTTTACCCTGTTTTTTTAGTTTAAATGTTTTAATTAAGTTTTTTTTTCTTAAGCAAGTATTGTAATTCAGTTCAACTTTAAAAGTTTTATGTAATTTCTTGAATATTAATGAAAGTTAAGATTTTTACTTTGAAAAATTGCAAGTGACCACTGTGTAAGTTTAAAGCTTCATATTAGCTCTTCAAGCCTGTTATTCTTGTTTCATTAAGCTTAGTTAGGATGTTACTGTGTTAGTTATAAGTTGTCTTAGTTTAAAATCTCATTTAGATTTCATATTTTAATTTCTGCCATAAGTAGTAGTATAAGCCATAGAGAAACTTGCTTAATTTCTCAAATAAGCTGTGCATTTTAGTTTTCAATCAGCTCTAATAATCCAGCACAATAGAAGAACCTTAAAAAGTTTAGGTTGTTTTAGTTTTAATATAGACTTTAAATTCAATTTTATGTTGACAGCAAATCTTAAGGTGTGTTTGGTTTAAGCATGGTTTGACTCTTAAAGTCAACTACACTCTATAAAAACTTCTCATTCAGTTGAGTTAGGACATATAACAAGGATTTAAGCAAGTTTTAAAGGTTAGGATCTAGTTTTAAAAAAGTTAGAGTTTAAAAAGCTTCTTATTGCACCAGGGCATATTTCAGTAATAAGAATTTTAGATTTAAGGATTTTTATAAGCAATTTAAGGTTCAAGGTTATGCTGTGCTCACTTAGTGCATTTAGTTAAGTGTTAGTTTGACCATTCTAGCTTGTATCCCTGTTCCTTGCCAACTGCACCAGCAACATCAAGTGACAGCAACAACATATCAGCATAGTGTTGCCATTTTTCACTTTGAAGTTTCTCAGTTTTCTTGAGAAGTTTTAGAGATTCCTTTACCTAAGTAGAATTTAGATTACTAGTATAGCTTATCTCCTCAGTTTCAGCATCTAGAGTTTAAGAATAAGCTTCTTAGCTTACTTGAAAAAAGCTCTAATTTAGTCTTACTAGAACTAGCACTTTCTCATGTCAATTTTCTTTCTAAAGTTGTTAACACTAGGTAAATTTTAATGGAAATCCTTTTAATACACATCTTAAGCTTCATTAAACAACTTTTAGTTTTAATTTTCATCAAGTAATAAGCTCAAAATAAGTTCAAATCCAAAATCCTAGTCAAAAGCATACTTTCTGTAACAGGAAATCATTTGCTTATTTTTCAGCTTATTCTTTTGTTAAAAGTTAGAAGTGTCTTTATTAAAGTTGTTAGGATTAAGCTGTTAAGCAACTTTGTAGTTTTAAGTTTTTGCTAATTCTCAAAATTTAATTAAGACCAAAAAATATTAAGCACAAGCCGCAGGTCTGTTTTGTCTTTCTCAGACTTCAAGGGTGCCCGATTTCTCCTTAGTGTTAAATTGCACAAATTTACCCCGCCTACCCTTGGGCTTTCACTTTACCAAGTTGCACCCTGTCTTCTAGAATAATAATTAAGTATAATATTTATAGGTTTTTAGTTTTAATAATATAGGGTTCTTAAGTATAATACGCAAAGTAGTCAATTGATTCTTAGAAATTGGGGCTTTTGTTGTTCCATAATTTTCCTGCACCTTTGATAGTTTATAAAAACTATTTTCTATATTTTTCCATTAAATTTTATTTTCTAGGAATTAAAGTAGATTTTAGTTATTACTTTATTCTTATAAAAAACCATAAAAATAAAAAATATTGAAAATTAAATTATTTTTGCATAATTATCATTTTAAAAACTAGTTTAAAAAAGTTTTTTTTTTGTTTTTTTGAAAATAAAAGAAAAATTTTAGTGTTAATTTTTAGAAAAAGTTTATTTTTGTTAATTAATTAAATCTTTAAAAATTCATAAAAAATCCAAAAATTAATAAAAAAATATTTTTCTTTTTTATAAAATTTTCTTTTGTCATTTAGTGTCTAGGAAAAATATAACATTTAGTATAGGTTTAATTTTTCTTAAATTTCAGTCTTAGACCCGTTTTATCCGGTGCGTTTTACCGTTCTATTCGTTTACATTCAAACGACCTCCGTTTTAGTTCTAGTTTTCTTTATTTTTCAAATTAAGTTAATTAGAATTTAATTTTAATTTTTAATTTAATTTAGCATTTATTTTCTTAATTTTTAGTATTTAGGTTTCCCGATACCTGATTCTGTTCCCCGTATTTAATTTAGATTTAATTTTAGGATTTCCCAATAATTAATTATGCTTCCCGTAGTTTAAGTTCTATCCATATTAACTAATTTTGTTTCCCGTAGTTTTTAAGATCCCCATTTCCTATATTTGTTTCCCGTAGATTAAATTAGGTTTTATTTAATTAATTTTAGTTGTAATTATATCAGTGTTTCCATCATATCATATATTCTCCATCATTCAATTTCTCATCAAACCAGGATTACTTTCAATTGCAGCCTCGTTGGGACATACGACCCGGGAATATCTCTTCCGGAATCTTTTTATAATTGATTCTATCTTGTGTATTTTATCCTTTTGTGGAATTTGACCTTTTGCCTTGGTCAAGGGCATTCGGTTAGAATCTGTATTAGGGTTGCTATATAAGTGTATGCTATCAGACGAATCAATTTTTGGCGCCGTTGCCGGGGAGGCATTTGCTACGATTTTTATCCGACTTTGATCTGAACTTGTCTTATTGTTAATATATCATATTAAAAAACACAAAAATATTTTTCTTTTCTTTTTATTAGTACATATCATATAAAAAAAAAAAAAAATTTCCATAAAAATTAAAATTCACTAATTGGTAAAATACCAAAATATAATATTCTCAACTGAGGTATTATCATAATAAGTTCCGGTGAACTATTGAGTTCCCAACTCGAACAAAAGATTTAAAACTTGCCTTCTGTGTCACTTACGATATACGGCTCACCTCGATTTGATTAACAAACTATAAAGTGGGTATAAGGAGGGTTGTTCCTAGGAACTACGACCCGAAAGGAGAAATAAGCTTCGCGCTATTCCTACTCCTCCGCTCACCTGTGCGTTTTTCATTCTGAGAGCTACCGTGAAGTAAGATTGATTTATACAGGTTTTAAGTTTGTCTATCTGATTTTGTCCAATTGTGAAATATGTTGTTAATAAATTCGAAAAACCAAAAATAATCTTCTTTTTCTTCGTATCAGTTAATTATGTCTTATTGTTAATATATCATATTAAAAAACACAAAAATATTTTTCTTTTCTTTTTATTAGTACATATCATATAAAAAAAAAAAAAAAAAAAAATTTCCATAAAAATTTAAAATTCACTAATTGGTAAAATACCAAAATATAATATTCTCAACTGAGGTATTATCATAATAAGTTCCGGTGAACTACTGAGTTCCCAATCGAACTAAAGATTTTAAAACTTGCCTTCTGTGTCACTTACGATATACGGCTCACCTCATTCTGATTGACAAACTATAAAGTGGGTATAAGGAGGGTTGTTCCTAGGAACTACGACCCGAAAGGAGAAATAAGCTTCGCGCTATTCCTACTCCTCCGCTCACCTGTGCGTTTTTCATTCTGAGAGCTACCGTGAAGTAAGATCGATTATTTGGCTTAAGTTATCTTATCTGATTTTGTCCAATTGTGAATTATGTTGTTAATAAATCCAAAAAACCAAAAAAATAATCTTCTTTTTCCTCTTAATCATTTAATTCTTTTCTTGTCCCTCTTATTTGTTTAATTCTGATGGAGTCTTATCTCTGTTTTGAATGTGTAGGGTGTGGACAACCGACGGATAACTCTTATTGTTATTCGTGCACGTGCCAACAGTGCGGTTGTCGTCTCATTGATGGAGTTTGTCTTAGTTGTACTTATGGAAATGGAAATCAAATCGATTTTTCAACTCCGTACTCTTTTGATCAATCTCCAAGTTTCTCTCACCACCCCACACACTCTAAGCAAATCTTGTGTGAATTTTGCGGGAACGATACTCAATATTGTCACTGCTGTACACCTCAAAGCCAGTTTATCTATCCAGAGCCAGATTACAGCCTTGATTTCAATTCCCCGCAAGATTTGCATAATCTTCAACAGCAAAATCTTTGCTGTGAAAATTGTAGGGGTCCTCATGCGACTATTGAATGTCAACCGATGAGTCAAAACTCTCATTCTTTCGGTTTTGACCAACTTCAAACCCCGCAATTTTCCGTCAATCATCAACCTCCTCAACCAATGAGCATGGAAGCTTTGCAAGCCCAAGAGGACCTAATGAAATCGATTGAAAGCTTTCTCAAAAAGTTTAATCGTATCTCTTTTGGGAAAACGCCTAAGGTTCTATTGCAAGCTTGGGACAACTTTTTTGAAGTTAAGCACGCTCAATCCGAGGAAGTGCAAGAATTGCTTAGCAAACTTGTTCAAGATGTGAAAATCATAAGTGACGAGCTATCTGAGTACATCAATACTCCGGCTTGGAATCGCCCTCTCGTCTACTGTGATAATGATGATGACGAGGACTATACCATTGCAATCACACCCGAATCACCAACCAAAGAGCCCGTTAACTCTCTAAGTTTGGGGGACGAGCATCTTGACACTATTCCGGCAACGGAATCGGACGAATTCATAAAGTCTAGTGTCGAGAACCTTGTCCCAACCCCAATTGAGTTCGAGGATTTTTCCGACGATGAGTGTGATTTGCCTCCATATGATGATTCTTCAAAGAATCATGATTTTACTTTCTCCAACCCTCTCTTCGATATCGATGAAGATTTTACCTTAAGTGACGAGTCATTTTCCGAGGAGGACATTCCAAAAGAGAATTTTATCATTTTCTCTAATCCTCTCTTTGATCTTGATGAAGAAATTGCTTCGACTAAGGTAGATCGAATTAATGATGAGGTGCTGGAAGGCATCCATTCAATTCCACCGGGAATTGATTCTTTTGATGCTGAATCTGATCTTGTAGAATCCGTGCTAAATCGAGACATTTCGATTGATTCTTCTCCTAAGATCGATTCTCTTTCCAATGAGTTCGCCGGTGAACTCATCCTTCCTAAATCAATTCCACCAGAAATTGAGGAAGTTGAATTTGACCCGGAAGGTGATATTCTGTTTTTGGAAAGTTTGCTCTACGATAACTCTTCTCCTCGACCTCCGGAAGCTCTTCAAGCCAATTCTAATGCTATCGAATCTCTCCCTCCATCTCATATCCCCGTTGCGGATAATGATTCTCTTATGGAGGAGATTGACTTGTTTCTTGCTGATGACGGATCAATACCACCAGGTATTGAGAGTGATGATGTCGACTCCGTAGATGACGATACTTCTATTTCCCTTCCCGAGTTCGAATCGTTTTATGTTGATTATCCCAATTCGGGAAATTCAACCATTGATGTGGTGGAAGACATCCCCGTAGATGTGCCTAATGTTTTACCCACCCATCCCATCCTGGAGCAAGATTTCATACCCACTAGTGAATTTTTCGCTTATGTTGTATGGATCTTTCTCCCATTTCTTGCTTATCCGGTTATTCCGCCTTCTCTTCTCTCCTGTGGGGATGAAGACACCATATTTGATCCCGGCATTTCAAAAGTATCATTCTTCTAAGCCGGATGTATCTCATCGGAGTGGAACTTTCATGAAATTCAATACTTATCGTAGTCACTTGAATGAAAGTCCGATGATGATTTTAATTTCCACTTGTTTCCTCAAGGATCCATAAATCCTTGTGATGGGTCAAGCATCGCGACCCTAAACAAGCGCTTCGTGGGAGGCACCCCATGCTTATCCGTAGTTGTAATAAGTGTTGTTGTTGTGTAAGATAGCTTGTCTTTTCCATTACCCGTGTTTCCTTGTTGTTGTTGCTTATTGTCCAGGATTGCCCGGATTGTGAAGACTCTCAGTTTTGTCATTCATCAAGAGTTTCACATCCTCAGCTTCAATTGGGAATCCGATATCCTAATCTTATCGACTAACGTTTTATCTTTTGGCATACCTCATAAACGGCCTTAGGATTAATGTAATACCCTTTCAAAACTCAGGCGGACTGTTTAGTTATCGTTTGGGGGGGTATCTTCTGATTTGATTGTTCATGCAGCATTGTTACACGTAAGACCCGTTTTTACCACCTTAATACCAAAAAATGAAAAAAATTGAAAAAATTTTCAAAAAATATAATAAGGTTTTGTCGCAGTTTTGCTTTTCTTTTGGGTAGAATATAGACATAATTTGGACTTGATCGGCGTGATGAGGCCCTAGCTAGTTCCTTTTGGACGAGCTTTCACGAATTTTCTATAGCTTTGAATTTTATAAAATGTGAAGTACGTGATAAAGTTAGAGTTTAATACAAGTTTATGGTGCGTTATAAAAAACTTTACGAGTAACTTGTGGTTTTCTCTCCGTGAATTTCTAATTCACCTAATCTACGTACTAATTTAATTCAAACTAAGTCAATCGATGTTTTCAGAAAAAGCATTCAAATTTGTTAACTTGGTTTTCAATTCGAGATTTTATAGTAATTTAAAAGATAAAATGCCAAAGAAGCATGAATGAAATGTGAATGCACAAAAATGCATGAAATTATTGAAATTTTGCACAAGAAGCATGCAGTTGATCGATATTATGGAGCATGTAAAGATGTGTCGTGATTATTCACTACGCTAGTACGAGGTCGGGGGCTTCAAACTAGACGTCTTTGCTTCTATGGATTTGGTGTGTAGTGATACATCACTTGGAAGAAAGGTCTAGGTGAGGGTTTCAAAACTAAGACACCAATCCTTAGCATATTAGGAATAAAGGTGTTGATGTGATTTCCCTCCACGTAGCAACGGCGGTGGGTATTTCAAACTAAGAAACCTTCGGTCGTTGGTCGTGATATCCTGCTCGGTAACCTCGGGTAGGGTTCAAACTAAGCAACGCATTCCTTAGCTTATAGAACTTATGATTAATGATGTTAAAAAATGTTGCAAAAAGTTCTAAAGTTTAAATCTCGAAATCAAGTTACGAAGTCTTAATAAGTTGTTGCTTTGAGTCATGATTCATTTTTGAATTATGACTATGAAAATAAGTTGATCTATGGTTAAATTAAAATGAGTACACACATTCAATCGTATATCCATGTTGGGAGTTGAAAATTCACAAGTCATAAGTATGAGGGCTTAACATCTAAACTTATATCGACAATGATCTTGTTTAATTGCTTAGCTTGGAACTTGTGAAAAATCGAGGACGATGAAATTATCCGTAAGGACATAGTAGATCCTCTACGGACGCTTCATGCTTCTATCGATCCCAGTATTAATTATATATTTAGACAACTTGTTTAAAAAGAGAAAACAAAAATATTAGTTGTAGTTAGTGTAAATTCAGAAAATGGTGAAAACGGGGCTTACATGTTTACTTCATAACATTGCGTGAGGACACACAATACCTTAGTTTGGGGGATTTGATATGTGCTTAATTACACATATCTTTTACCTCTAAAAATGAGCTTAAATGACCAAAAACAGACAAAAACTGCCAAATATATGTTTGTTTTGCATTTGTATTGTGCAGGAAGTGGATATCATCAAAAAGACAGAAAACCAAGCCAAAATGACAAAACTGAGCATGGAATGGAAAAGGACTCGTGCAGAATCAAGGCCATAGTCCAAAAAATTCCAAGTCAGAGTCATACCTGATGGAATCAGCTGTCCAAACGGAGGCCGGAACTAAAGACTACTATTGATGCCTATTAACCATCTGAAGGGCGGAAATCCCAATAGTTTAAACTATGATTAACTGTGAAAGATTTGAAGGCCCAATCCTAGCCCAGTTACAGCCAATCTCAGCCATTGTACACACAAAAACCCAAACCTTATTGGGCTTGAACAAGCCCAATAACCAAACCCTGGGGGGCCCAAATACAAGCAAGGCCAACACAAATCCCTAGCCCCAAAACACCTATTTTATAAAACTCAAGGGACCAAATGTAAATTTTAAAAAACTTTGTTTTATATATTTAAAATAAAAAAAAATAAGAAAAGGGGCCAAAAATGCAAGTATTTAAAGTTGTTTTAAAAAGAAAAATAAAAAAATAAAACACAAGGGCTGGTTTTGCAATTAACAAAACCTTTTTTTTGTTCTCTTTTAAATTATTAAACCAGCAGGGACCATCTATTGCAATAACCCCCTAACCTTCTTTTTTTTTTTTTTTTTTTTTTATTTTATTTCTTTTTAGTTATAATAACGCAGGGACCATTCCGTCACTTTCAAACTCGGTTATAATAAAAAAGGGTTTAAAAATGAATGAATAAGAGAAAGAAAGTATGGGGGGCTCTCTTGCCTCTTCCCCCCATACTTTCCTTTTAAACTGACTAACCACAAACGTCCCATAACCACCTTCACGCCATAACCCAAACCGCCTCACCCCCATGCGTATATAGCCAATACCACCCCCCTGTACACTCACAGCTCACCCCTCACACTTCCACCTCCCATTACCCTATACCCTTCCCCTGTACAATCATACAAACCTAAGTCCCATGTATGTGAGAGATTTAACAGGAATAATGGAAGCTAGATTGACTTGTGAGGTTTCTACTCTCGCAACCAGCTAATCCAGTCCAAAGAACGGCTGAGAGCTGCTATAAATGAAAGACGAACCATGCGGAAGCACCACAAACATTTTTTACTATGTTTTTTAGTTTAATTTTAATTCAAAGTCTTTCTTTTAATCATTTAAGTGTAATTCAGTTCATTTTAAAAGTTTTATGTTTAACCAATTTTCAGTTTTAATAAAAGTTAAAAAGTTTTTGTGAAGTAGCCATTAGTGAAATCTTCAAGCTCATAATAGGTTCTTTAATCTCTGTTTATCTTTATATGAAATGTTGCTTAAGTTGTTAAAACAATTCTTGTAATCCATTCTCTCAGGCCTAATTTTTCAAAAAAACAGTTTACAACTCTTTTTATATAATAGGGGGCTGGTTTGGTTTAGTCTTAAAATGGGTCAAATGGCATTGGCATGGGTCCATGTGCACTCAAGCCAACTTGTGAGTGGTGGGGTTAATTAAGGCTACTTAAACTCACCTTTTTAGTTTTAAAATACAAGTTTTTAAGTTGCCTTTTTGTATTCTGTCAAAGTTGGATATGCAAATTGATCTTAAGTGCTCAAGCTGCTTATGCAGCTTAAGCACACTATTGTTGTGCTTTTTGTTGTTGTTTCTAGCCATTTACCCACCCCTTGTCCTGCCATTGTGACACAACAAGTTTGAGTCAAAAAGTGTATGTATGCATGATTTTTGAAAGTAGCCATTTTTAAGCCCCATATTCAGCAGGTTAAAGTACTCATTAGAAGCCCAATCTTTGAGAATAAGCTCATTGACCACCCCTTTTTATCTGTTTGTGATTGATTTTAGGTAATAAGCCCTTGAGAGCTTATTTTCATAAGCCCAAAAAGCCTTTAAGCCACTGCATTGCCCTCCCCTGGTGCTGAGCACCTCATTTCACCCCACTTTTCTAGCTTCAATTAGAATAATATGCACTTAGGTTTTTTTGGTTTTTTACATATTGCCAATAGTGTAGCACCTTTAATTCCCCAAAATTTTATAGCTTATCTCCCTTATTAGGTTAGCTTAAAAGTAGCTTAAAGTTCCCTTTTTTCTGTTTTCTTTTAAAACTGTTAATATAGCTTAAGTAATCCCCAGCTTATTTTAGGGCTTATTAGATTTCCTTAGCTTATATTTAGGACTCCCCATAGCCTTATTAACTGTCCCCCATAGTTGTAGCTTATTTTGTTAGCTTATATCCCAATAAGAAAGAAAAATAAGCTTAAAAGCTTATTAAGCTTCTGTCAGTCAAAAAGCTCATTTTTCTAGCTTATTAAGTTGGATTCAGCTTATGCACCTTTTATGAAAAATGTTCTCCTAAGTCCCCTTAACAACTTTTCTTTTATAGCTTTTTGATAATAAGCACTTGGACTAAGCTTGCACATCGGGGTCCACTTAAGGAGACAATTTGTGTAATTTTTTTCGTTTTACAGTTATAATTGTTAGTCCCCTTTGTTAGTTTGTTGTTGCTTCGTTAGTCCTGGTCCTCTTTACACTGTTACGTCCCTATAGTTAACTTTAGTTAGTTTTTATTTAATTTAATTAATTAATTAGGTTCTAGATTTAATTAGTTTAATTACTTTTTAATTTAGTCAGTAAATTTGGGCATATTTATAATTTTTAGAATTGTTAACTTTTTTCTTTATTTAATTTTATTTTTTCAGAATTTTTATAACACTTTTAATTTTTTTGTTTTTTTCGATTTTCTTCAGTGTTAATTAGTTATAATCTTTAAATTTCGATAAAATCCAAAAATTAATAAAAATATTTTTTCTTTTTTACAAAATTTTCTTTTGTCACTTTTTGTCTAGGAAAATATACTAAATTTAGTGTAGGCTTAATTTATTCTTAATTTTCAGTCTTAGAACCCGTTTTACCGGTGCGTTTTACCGTTCTTTTCGTTTTACATTCAAACGACCTCCGTTGTTAGTTTCTAGGTTTTCTTTACTTTTTAAATTACTCTAATTAGAATTTAATTTTGATTTTTAATTTAATTTAGCATTTATTTTCTTAATTTTTAGTATTTAGGTTTCCCGATACCTGATTCTGTTCCCCGTATTTAATTTAGATTTAATTTTACGCGATTTCCTAATATTATTATGCTTCCCGTAGTTCTAAGTCTATCCACATTTCCTAGATACTGTTTCCCGTAGTTTTTTAAGATTCCCATTTCCTTTGATTGTTTTTCCCGTAGATTAAAATTAAGTTTTATTTATAATTTTAGTTGTTAATTATATCAGTAGTTCCACATCATATATTCTCCATCATTAAATTTCTCATCAAACCAGGATTACTTTCAATTGCAGCCTCGTTGGGACATACGACCCGGGAATATCTCTTCCGGAATCTTTTTTATTGATTCCATCTTGTGTATTTTATCCTTTTGTGGGAACTTTGACCTTTTGCCTTGGTCAAGGGCATATCGGTCAGTATCTGTATTCAGGGGTGGCGATATAAGTGTTACTATACCACGATATCACTCTCCATATCGTGGTTTATTGACTGGACCAAAAGGATCACCAATAATTACTATCTTGCGTTAAATGATTAGCTTAGTTGGACCAGCAGGTGACCCGTATGTTTCAACAAGTATGTTCTTAATTAATTGGTAAAGATTGATCAGAAGAACTACCTGTATATAAAATCACCATCTAAACAGTAAGTGGGTAAAGTCCCAATGGGTAGGGTTTATTTTAACAAGTTCACCACATGCTTTAATCCTAGATAGATTTAATTACATAATGTTCGGATCCTGGCGAGCTTCCTTTGCTCCCAACATGAATGCCCTACCCCTAGCTTGGTTCCCTTGGTTTCCACGACCCTGACCCTCGTTATTAGCAGCAACTTGATTTGGACGATTTTCTCTCGGTCCTTGTGCTCTATTCCACCTAGGGCAAGCTGGCCTGACATGGTCGGTACTACCACACTCATAACATGCCCTAACAGTTGGGTTTCTAGCATTGACATGGTTCACATTCCTTAGCACACTTCTACAATCCCTTGCCAAATGACCCGGGCGGATGCAGTTGTAGCATATGCGACAAAGCCTACCGGGTGTGTGGAAGGAGTTGCAGATGGTACACTTGGGCCAAGTACTCGTATTCTCTCTTCCTACAGGGTTTACAGTAGTAGTAAAATCATTCACAGTCCTAGTCCTCTTATTATCATCCCTACCATTCTTATCCTTGCTAGGTTCCCCCATATTTCCTCTTTTCTCAACCTTCTTAATTGATCCATTCCTAACAGCCTCATCAGTTAGTGCACTAGAAATCTGCACAGCCTTTTGTATAGTCTTTGGCTCCATTGCTGCCACCATCCCATGGATTTGTGAAGCAAGGCCATACACATACCTCTTAATCATCCTACTCTCAAGAGTTACCAAATGTGGAACTAACCTAACCAACTCATGAAACCTATCAGTATACGCAGCATGGCCAGCCTCGACCATGGCGTGATTCCACAACTCAGATTCCAACTTTTGCATCACATAACTAGGACAAAACTCTTGTATCAACATAAACTTAAAGTCATTCCATGACATACTAATAGCAACTTCTCGGCTTAGCGTGTGGATCTGAGAGTTCCACCACGTTAAATCCTTACCCACAATAAACCAGCAGTGTATTTCACTTTTTGGTCAATACTATAACCACTCATATCGTGCACAGACTCCATTTTCTCAATCCATTGAGTAAGAACTACAACACCTCCCTTACCATTATATTCCTTAGGGTTACAAGCTAAGAACTCCTTATATGAACAACCTACCCGGTTTCCATTCACTATCACATTCCTAACATTCTCCTGAACGTTCTCATTAACCACATTACCATTTTGATTTCCAACATTTCCTCGGTTACTAACCTGAGACAACATGGCGGGTAAGAGGTTCTGCAATTGTTGGGCAATGATCGTCGAGAAGTCGGGTGCTCCCCCATTGGCTCCTTCTACATTCCCATTGACTCCCTCTACACCCCCATTAGCTCCCATACCTTGGTCATTTCCTTGACCATTCAAATCATCAACACGCTCATCATTACCTTCCCTAGGTCTTCTACCCCTTCCACCTCTACCAACCCGTTCACCCGTTCACCCGTTCCCCCTCCTAATGATTCGGTAGCAGGCTGACCAGTACTTCAGGTCCTCATTCTTGGCGGCATTATCTATACGAGGGAGAACATGGGCAACGTTAGGTAAGTGGGAAGACTAATATATATATATAGAATATCTCACTATATATACTGATATACACATAACACCACCCTACGGTGTCAACATTGATTTGTGTGAACAACATTACTAAGTATGAGTGAGTTGTGATACGCTTATAACTACGTTGGCCACCGTACTTATATTCGCATCCTTTCTCATTCATATTCAATATTGAGCCCACCCATTTCAATTACTGACATAACTAAGGCACTAAACCGCGAACATACAAAGGCACACAAAAGCGGAACACCGCGCACATAGATCCTATACGCAACTAGACGACGGATCTTAGGTTATAGTCTAGGCCAATCCACTAAATTCTCTATAACCTTGGCTCTGATACCAATCTGTCACACCCTGACAAAGGCGGAAACTCGAGAATGCAACATAATGATCAATCATAACACAAGATACAAAAATAGAGAAAACTACATTGCATAAACTCCAAGTGCTATGAAGACCATCAACCTTGAACAAACTCAAGTGATGTCCTAAATCGCAACTAAAATCCCTAATCTCTTACAATTATTCAACTGCCTACACAAGGGACCGTAATCCAAACTTAATCCAAAACATCCAAATACCAAATTCAAACAACAAGCAAGCAAGACTTCAAACGAAAATCCACACGGGATACTTCTAAGTTTGCTTCTTCTTTCACTTTACCTGAAAATGATACTCGAAAACGTCAACAATAATGTTGGTGAGCTCGTAGGTTTGACCTTAAACCCAAAAGTTGTGCCAATATTTCAACAGTGGACAATAGTGCTATATGACAGTGAATATATGCTAACAATCCAAGACATAGCATCCCCGCTAGTCATATCTCAACATCCAATAATAAACCCGGAGTCGCAACTCCCAAATCACTAACGCACCTAAAGGGCCTACCAGCTGGAGCACTATATTAGGGCGTACCACACAGAACCTTGCATGCCAAACACAGTACATGCAAGTACCACACAGAACCTTGCATGCCAAACACAGTACATGCAAGTACCACACAGAACCTTGTATGCCAAACACAGTACATACAAGTACCACACAGAACCTTGCCATGCCAAACACAGTACATGCAAGTAAATCAACATATAATATTTACATAACAGTCATAAGCACCTATCTTGTCCCAAAAACAAAACCACATTTCACACAGATCAATTCAAAACATTTCAAAACACATTTGAGTATCATTTTCCCCCAACGGAAAAACCAGTAAAAAAAGTGAAGCTAAAATAAGAGAACTCACTCTTAAGCAAGCAATAGCCAACAACTTATTCTACGTACACAAGTACACAGCAACGACGCCCGCACACGACCTAGTCCAGTTAATGTCTAGTTTTAATCAATCACTTCCAAAACAATCTTCACGTTTTATGCATAGAGTTTAGACGCGTTGTACAATTACCCAAAACAGTTTTAGTGGTGTGATGGTTGACGACTTATCTCCACAATCATATCAATCTCATTCTTCGATAATACATACTTATACTATTTAGCGCAAATAGATAAGTAATATAATAAATATTTATAATTATTAATTATAAATATACAACTACAAGTTCCAAAAGTCGTTACACCTTAAACACTTACAAACATATCATTTCCTTGATTGAAAACCAACTTAAATCACAACAACACTTAGGAAAGTTTTGAGAAAAATTATATTTTTTTCGTCTTTTAGTGAATTTATTAATTAAATAAAATTATAAAATAATATTTTATTATTAAAAAATCAAAAATCATGTTTTAAGTAAAATTTATAAGTATAAACTTTTTACGAAATTTTGACATGACCCGTATGTGTTTACAACGTTTTCCTAGGTTTCAAACCTTAATTTCCAAACACTTTTCATAATTCGACACTTTTTGACAAAATTCCAAAATCTCAAACTTTAACGTTCACCAAAACGTTTTCCCCAAAATAACGATCAATATCACTTCGTAAATATATTTCGCTTTCAAAAAGTACACCAAAACTCTCAAAATGACAAAATATCGCTTATTATAGGCCTCAAGGCCAACAAGGGTCCAATTAGGAACATTAAAAGATCCAAAATACTATTTAAGTCCAAAACCAAGGTCCATTTACATATATAAGTACATACTTATATGTAGAAATAATCCGGACCACAATAAGCCCTCCTATTAAGCCGTGGCTCAAATAGACTTATTGGGTTGTGAGTCTATAAACTCCAAAATACGTATATTAAGCTTAAAAATAAGCTAATAAGCTACGTATCAGCTTTCTGGTACTACAAAGCTCAAAAATAGATCCAACGAACATACACCATAACAAGAATATCGTCAAAAATGCATATTCCCCTTGTGTTAACCACAAAAAAAAGTAAGCCGTGAGCTATAAGCTCAAAATAAGCCAATATATAGCTTAAAAATAAGCCAATATATAGCTTAAAAATAACCTATACAAGCTACTATAAAAAAATAAGCATTCTAGCATCATATATTATTCAACCATCACGACCACGACATCAAAACTACAAAAACCCTCTTTTTCTTTCTTTTATTACACGAACCAAACACACCCTTTTCTTTCGTTTCGCTTTCAAAAAATCAATTTTCGCAACGATCAACTTGTACAACTAACATCTATGCATCAAAATAAACCCAAAAGGACAAACAAAATTTAAATTTGAAAACTTACAAGAAAATCTTCAAATTTGTAGATTTCGACAGCAAACCTGTTAATCCAACCCAAACGTTATTTAAATGAATAACCAAACACTAAAATCAACCCCAAATATTTATGTCCTCATGTTTTCTTGATCAAAATTCAAAAATTATGAGTGTGTGTGTGTAGGTGGCGGACGAACCACTAGAGAAGAGAAAAGAGAGATATTTTTTTTGATGTCAAATTGAAAATGAAGGAAATGGTCTAATGATGGGAATATAAGTGTACACTCTTGGACACAACTCCTAAAAACTAGCCCATGTGTTGTTTGCCTACTCCTCGCCATAACCTACCAAGGGTCTCCAATGGTGTGTCGGCCTTTCTTTTCATGTTGGAAATCACTTAAAACTACGTAAAACTAAACCGTCAAATTACGCCCAAAGTTAAAAAGCATTTTTATTCACCTTAAAAATACTTTTCCATTAACTTAGAGTATTCAATTTGGACATTAACGGACGTGTCGGACTCGTTTTTCGGCATTTCTCAAAATTCACGGGTCGAAACACCCGGAATACAAATAACACAATAAAACCTTTCAAAAAGGATTATTAATCACAATAAACCTCAAATCATCACATATCTCATAAAATCACCACCGTCAACCCGGTATAAAATCTAAATAAACTGATAAAAGTCAAATAGTCAAAGGACTATTAATGAAATATTCAAGACACAAAAAGGGCAAAGGTTACACTTGGTAAGGTGAATGTAGTAGCTGATGCACTGAGTAGGAAAGAGAGAGTGAAACCTAATAGAATTAGAGCTATGAACATGACCCTTTAATCGAGTATCAAGGATATGATACTAGCGGCTTAGAAGGAGGCATCTGATGAGTTTGCGAGATTGGAGAGAGGACTAGATGAGATCATAGAACGTAGGAATGATGGAGCATTGTATTACCTGGATTGAATATGGGTCCCTTTGAAGGGTGATGTGAGAACCCTGATAATGAATAAAGCCCATAAGTTAAAGTACTCTGTACACCGAGGGGCTGATAAGATGTATTATTACCTTAGAGATAGGTATTGGTGGCCAGGAATGAAGAAAGATATAGCGGTATATGTTAGTAGATGTTTGACTTGTTTGAAGGTTAATGCAGAACATCAGAGGCCGTCTAGCTTACTGCAGCAACCTGAGATTCCTGAATGGAAATGGGAGGGAATATCAATGGATTTTGTTACAAAGTTACCAAGGACTAGTAGTAGGCATGAGACAACCTGGGTCATTATGGACTGATTGACTAAGTCTGCTCATTCTCTACATATATGTGAGGATTATAAGATGGATAGGCTGATTAGACTCTATCTGAATGAGATTGTTGCTAGGCACGATGTGCCGATCTCGATCATATCAGACCGTAATACTCGTTTCACGTCAAGGTTTTGGCAGTCAATGCAAGAGGCATTAAGAACCAGATTAGTCGTGAGTACGACTTACCACCCTCAGACCAACGGTCATAGTGAGCGTACAATTCAGACCTTGGAAGACTTGCTTAGGACATTCGTCCTTGACTTCGAGGGAAGTTGGAATGTTCATCTTCCATTAGTGCAGTTTTCGTATAACAATAGTTATCATTCTAGTGTGAGATGTGCGCCGTTTGAGGCTTTGTATGGTAAAAAGTGTCATTCCTCAATTATGTGGGCAGAGTTTGGAGAGGGTTAGTTGATATGGCCTGTGTTAGTGCAAGAGACCACTAAGAAGGTCTCGCAGATTAAGGATAGATTTAAGACTGCGCGTAATCGCAAGAAAAGTTATGCCGATAAGAGGATGAAGCCTCTAGAGTTCAGTGTAGGTGACTATGTCTTGCTCAAAGTATCGCCTTAGAAAGGTATGGTACGCTTTGGGAAGAAGGGGAAACTAGCACCTAGATTTGTTGGACCTTTTGAGATCATTGAGAAGGTAGGTCTTATAGCCTATAAACTTAGACTACTTGAGGAGTTGAATGGTGTTCATGACACGTTCTACGTGTCGAACCTTAAGAAGTGTTTGGCTGATCCAACACTGCAAGTGCCCTTGGACGAGATCCAAGTAGATGCTAAGTTAAATTTTGTGGCAGAACCTGTGGAAATCTTAGAGAGAGAGTTC
This sequence comes from Tanacetum coccineum, assembly GCA_026074375.1. NCBI lineage: Eukaryota > Viridiplantae > Streptophyta > Magnoliopsida > Asterales > Asteraceae > Tanacetum > Tanacetum coccineum. Next base: position 59,734 of record BQNB010024148.1, read on the forward strand.
AAGAAGCTTAAGCGGAGTAGAATTGCCATCGTCAAGGTTCGGTGGAATTCAAAACGTGGACCTGAATTCACGTAGGAACGTGAGGACCAGATGAAACTTAAGTATCCGCATTTGTTTAGTGCTGGTAGTAGCTAAATTTTGAGGGCGAAATTCTTTTAAAGGGGTAGAATGTAACCCTTGCCTTTTTTATGAGTTTTGAATGTTCTAATTTAGTCCTTTGACTATTTGACTTTTGTCAATTTGGTTAGAACATGTACCGTGTTGACGGTGGTGGAATTATGTGATTGAGGTGTTTATGGTTATATGGTGTATAATAATCCTTTTTAGAGGGTATTATTATGTTAATTGTGTTCCGGGTGGTTTGACCCGTGAATTGAGAGAAAGGCCGAAAAACGAGTCCCGACACGTCCGATAATGTTCAAAATGACTTTTGGGAAGTTTAATGTGGAAATAATTGTGTAAATTACACTAAGTTATTGGAAAAGTATTTTTAAAGTGAATAAAAATGCTAAATAACTTCGGGAAATATTTTACGATTGAGGTTTTAAGTTTTAAATGAACCCGGCACAAAAACGACATCCCAAGACCCTCCTAGGATGCCATGGCCGGTTATAGACAAACAAGGGGACAAGGATGGCATTTTTTTAGCATGATGGTCTAACCTCCTAGTACATATTATTTTGGTTGCATCTAAAACACACACAATGCATGTTTGAAACTCAAAATCTTTCTTCCTTTCTCTCTTGTGCTTCGTCCGACCAAACAACACACACAAACACTTATAATTTTCAATCTTGATAAAAAAATACGAGAGTTTGGGTACTTCTGGGTTGATTTTAGTATTCGGGTTATTGTTTAAACTACGTTTGGGTAGTCAGTTCGCGTTCGTTCTCGCTTTTCAAAACCCTAATTGTAAGTTTTCTAAATTTTGTTTTAACTTGTACTTTTGTGTGTTAGATGATGCATAGAAGCTAGTTGTATGGTATGTTTGTTAAAAATCGATCACGAAAAATTTACGAAAAAATAATAAGGCTGCGTTTAGGTTCAAACAAAGATAAAAGGGGATAAGGTTTTTGTAGTTTGATTGTCGTGCTCGTGATGGTTGAAAAACATTTATTTGCTATTTAGCTTATTTTGGTTAGTGGTGTATTTTGGCTTATTTTTAAGCATTTTCAAGCTAATTTTGAGCTTAATAGCTCTCGGCAATTTTGAGAAACACAAGGGAAGTATTTTTGATTATTTACTTTGTATGTCGTATATTCGTGGACTATTTTGATAGCTTATGGTGATAAACGAATATATTACGTAGC
>BQNB010024149.1:9903-61043 GCA_026074375.1 Tanacetum coccineum
ACTATATATAGATATTTTCTTATTAGAAAATATCTAGTTTTTCAATTTCTAAAAATCTATTTTCTTTTCTATCTCTATTCATTTCTCAACTCTCTCTCATCTCTCATCTCTCTCTCTCTTCTCTTTTCTTGATTCGTGTTTCGGGTTGTGAAGTGAAGTATTAAACGGGTTCCTATAGAAATCTTGTCAAAGTTATTGTTACGGCGTAACACCTTATCCAGTTACGCTGTAACCATGAAGATCCCCAAATAAGGAATGAAGATCACATATAATTGGAAGTTATATGAAGGTTACGGCGTAACACCATATCTGGTTACGCCATAATAGCTGCTTAATTATGGAATGCCATGTAAGTTGGTTATGGCGTAACACATTAATTAGTTGCGTCGTAACAGGTTCGACAACTATAAATAGAGGCCTCATTCAAGCTAATCTGATATCGCTTCCTCCATAGCAAATTGGAGAGGCGACAAAGGCTTCCAACCTTTGAAAAACACCACCTGGAGTCCAAGGGAGATCACATCTTACTTACTTTTTGTATTTAATCGTTCAAAAGTGAATCCTGTAAGAATTATGAGTTTTCAATATATGATTTCTTCTATCTCTTATTGTGTTTCCTTTGCCATGAGCGGCTAAGCACTTAAAGTGCTAGCCTAGTTATGATTTTAATATTGTTATGATTATTTCCTGTTAAATTATGGTTTCACTAGATATTCTTTGACCTTCGTGTAACCCTGGGTTTTGGTAGTACGGGTGGTTTGGACCTAGTTTTCCCCATTGATAGACTATCTCGTCATGGTGGGATCCAATGGGTACTAGGAAGGATCACTAACTCCTTACCTGGTGTAAGAATCAAACGGTCACCGTACTTACTACTCGATACTTAAAAAGCACATGAACTCTTTTAAATGGGTTAATAATCTTTATGGGTTATTAGATATGTTTTGGGAATAGTTGGGATTAATAACTGCAACCTGGATAACCTACCTCCCAGATGGTGGGACTAATTCAGAATCGCAGGTTGTATAGGATAGACTATATATGCACATTCAAGTCTATCGACCTTAGAAACCGCTAATGAAACCATAGTTTAACATTGCACAGGAATACGTTGTCATAGCAATAGTAATAAAGTAACTAAGCTAGCATGTTTTCTCTCTTGATATCTTTAAAGCTTTTAATTTCCTGCATTTACTTTATTGTTATTTATTCACTTCAATTCAAAACAATCAAAACTATTTTCAACCAGTGAAAATTTCAAATTAAGACTAATAACTATTTAGCTCTTGGGACGAACTCGGATTTACCAAATCTATACTACCCACGATCGGTTTCTTTGCCCGTTAGTGCATTGTCAGGTAAATCGAATTTTATAAATTTAAAACTTGAATAAAATAATTCTTTAAAAGAAAATACGGATCAAGTTTTTGGCGCCGTTGTCGAGGAGCTAATACTTTTAGTCTTAAAATCCTCAATGAGATCAAGAAGAAGTAATGAAAGGACGGTTACTCCATTTGCTAATCCGGAAAGAAAATTTTGAGCAAGAAGGGAGGTTTCGCCCACACCCAAACATGAGATAACCAAGCACTGGGCGTGGTTAAACCTAAAATCAGAGGCAATGTCAATTTTAAAATCAAGAGCCAATTCATGCGTGAATTGAGGGAATATACTTTCTCCGAAAACAAAGACGAAGATGCTCAAGATCACATTGATCGGGTCATCAGCATCGTTGGTTTATTCAATATCCTCGGAGTTTCTAAAGACGCAGTCATGCTCTGAGTTTTTCCCTTTACTCTTACCGGAGCCATAAAAAGATACATCAGTAATATACTTGAAGTTGCTAGTATATTCAACGCTCAGGAGTCTACCCTTGTACAAGTATTCCCTCTAACTTTAGAAGGAATAGCTAAAAGATGGTTCGAAAGAACATCAACCGAATGTACGAAAAGCTGGGGCAATCTCAAACAAAATTTCATCCGAAGATTCTGTCCCCCTGCGATGATATTCAAACAATTAAGTGAAATCCAAAATTTTAAGCAAGAGGAAGGAGAATCCCTTTTTGATACTTGGGAAAGATATAATGATCTACTTTTCAAATGTCCCTTTCACGACCTTAATGATCACCAAAAGGTGAATACCTTCTACAGTGGTTTGAATAGCCAAACTTGACGAACTGTCGACTCAAATGGTCTTATTCCTGGGTTAACAGCCTCAGATGCATTAAAGTCAATCCAAAAGTTAGTTGAACATTCGCAAAAATGGCATTTCGAAGAAAATCAAATGACTACCCCTAACCCATTAAGTGTTATCACAAAAAAACTAAAATTATTAAATCACGAAATGGAAGAGCTTAAAGTGGATTTTCGCAAATTAAACACGGATGATGACCGAAAAAGTTACTATGCCGAGGTTAAAAGCATAAGATCTAGTAAAATCAACTACGATGAGTCCAACACTAAACCTAACGATCGGCCGACCAATCTTAAAGACAAATTTGAACAATACCTTAAGGAAGCCAGAAAGAGACAATAAATTCAAAATGAGTGGATGAAGAAGATCATGATTAACACAGATCTAAATTTTAAAGATCATGATTCGTCTATAAAAAGATTAGAGCAAAACGTTAATTACCTCGCTCAATTGATCTCCACACAAAACCCTGAACACACTAGGGAACCTAAAACTGAGACGTTTGGTGAAAAATTTAAAGGTGTGTCCTTGAGGAGAATAAGGAACCAACTTCAACACATAAACCAAAAAAGAAATTACGAAAAGTGGTTTCTCATGAAATCAAGGAATTATCAGCTCATTGCTCCCCTACTCTTCAAAATAAACTTCCTCCTAAAGAAACTGATCCTGGAAGTTTTATCCTCCCTTGTATGATCGGAAACCACCCCCAGAGCAATGCCTTGGCTGATCTCGAAGAAAGTATAAGCATTATGCCCTACTCCTTATTCAAGAGATTAGAACTTGGAAGTTTAAAACCTATTAAAATGGCCATCGAAATGGCTGATAGATCCATACAATCTCCAAGAGGGGTAAAGGAGAATGTACTAGTTAAAATTAGTAATCTTGTGTTTCCTGTTGATTTCATCATTCTTGACATCACAGAAGATGAAAGTGTCCCAATTATTTTAGGCAGGCCCATGTTGGCAACTGCTCATGCAAAGATCGATGTTTATGGTAAAAAGATCTCTCTAGGAGTTGGTAATAACCAAGTAGTTTTAACTATCGATAACAAAGAATCTCCAGCATCTATTTCTCTAGTCTTTGTTATAAACGAATTTAATAATACACAAGAATTTGGTAGTGCAGGATACTTTGATGACCACCTATCACCTGAACGCGCAAGCCAAGACATAATTTCACTTTCAGCATCAGAATTAACATAAATTAAGTAAAATTTCGGTACAACACTCTATGATACTGATAAAAGGATGAGCATGGGATTAGATGAATTTGTTGATATAGACGACATGTGGGATGATTTAGATCCAAGGATTCTTACCAATGAAAAAGCTAAAATTGAATTCTTAAATAGTGGTGGTAGAGTCCATTTATGCAACCCTAATAACTTACAACTATCTTGCAAAATAGGGTTTGTTAGTTTTAACCCCTATTTTGAACCACAAACACGTTTCAACATAATGTCCAGGAAAGCCTATAACATCATCATGAGTCATGAACTAATGTATTCAGGAAATAACCTGGTGGGACTCGCTAAGAATTTACATGTATTTATAGGAACTCACCAATTTTTAATTGATTTCATCATTCTTGAAAACATTAGTGAATTTTTAGAAAAAGGATTAACTGAAGTTTTATTTGGACAACCCTTCAAGGAACAAATAGGACTAGTTGAAGACCAAGGTAAAGGAACACTTTGGTTTAAAATCAAAAATGATAAAATATTATTCCATATGCCACGAGCCGAAAATCCTTTAGGAAACTAACGGTTAAACAACATAACTCAATAGGACCGCTGTTAAAAGTCAGTGACGAGGACAAGGAAAAAGGAATCTATAAGCCTGAAAGAAAGATTAAAGGATTCTATAGAGGTTGCCTTAGTTTGGGGGATGAATACAAATTTGATCAAGAAGTTATGGATTGGATTCAGGGATGTATTGATAACAAAAAAACATAAAATAAGCATGAGTCTAACTTAAATAATCGTTAATAAACAAAAGTGCTTGTCGAGAGACAGCCCGTCCTTTATTTAAATTTCCTTTTGCATAAGTCGGTTTGCATGTTTTTACTTTGTTTTGCATAATCCAGAAACTAAGAGGCAATTATCGAGACCGACTCGACTCTTTAATCACTTGGTATCTTGCTGAATCTACAGCAGTTACGGCGTAACACCAAAAGTTTACGCCGTAATCACTTTCGTTACGACGTAATCCATTTTATGGTTACGCTGTAACAACTTAAAAAACTTAAAAAAATTTACCACTTGATTACGACGTAACCACCAAGGTTACGCCGTAACCTCCTTCTGATTTCATAAAAAATTAAGTTTTAAACATGTCTAAACCCTGTATAAGTAAATGGACTTTGTGGGTATGTTCTCTGAAAGCCCTCACGAGACTAAACTCGTCCACTTGGGCCACCAAGTGGTTTAAAAGGCTTGTTGCATATGCTAAATGCAACCGTGATTCCAACAAAAGTGAGTTAGGATTGTATTCTCTGTACATTTTTCTAGAACGATTTTATGCTTTGGTTTGTTTTTTATGATCACAGGGGATTAAGAGCTTACAAGAAGTCGGAGATAATCTTAAGATTTCTGCTAAATTTCAAAATCTCAAAGCAATGCTCAGGGAGTTTCTTGTCTTAATTATACTCTTTTCTTATTATTTTTATTTCCTTAATGTACAATAGGGACATTGTACAAATCAAGTGGGGGGATAGGAGTAGAAATAATACTTGACGTATGTTTTACCTTCGATTTTCTAGTTTTTCTTGAAAGTTATGCCAAATTTAAATTTTTGACAAATCTTTCTTAAATAAGTAGAATTAATCTTTGCCGAATGCACATTAACCTTTATTATTACTTGGTAAGATTTAAACCTAATATTCTGTTTCCATTATATTATTCAAAAATCCACCAATATATTGAGTGTGCCGGTACATCATTTTGAGACCGATAGTTCAAGAAGTCAACATTTAGGAAATTACCCAAATAACCTATATGTGTGCATCTATCGACTTGTTTCTCTAACTTGTTGACCTCCCATGATAAAACCGTGCATAATACCCCTAGATCACCCATGTTAAACCTATCCATGATTTTACCCAATGTTATATGTTTTGTTCCACCATTTCACCTTAGCCTACCATGTAGTCTTTATTTTTCTCTGTGTTAAAATTTCTGGTTACATCAGTTCATGGTTCAAGGGAATAGGAACGAATATTATATGCTTTCGTAGAAGATCAATCAGTTATGATCTATCAAGACCCCCTTGTATCTCCACTTTTGACGTTGTTTATCTCAAGTGGGGGGATGTATGTATAATATCAAATGTTGCAGGGGTAATAATTAAAGATATAAACCCTTGTAGCATTTGCATATTGACAGTAAAGAAAAGAGGGTGCAACAAATGGCCACCCATGTGCTAAAAATGAAAAGATGGTGCAAAATAAAAATTAAAAATGGAGCTAGTAGCCCATAAGTGCACCAAAACTTCTCTGTTAAATGGAGCTAGTAGCCCATTATTATACCAAGTCATCAAATACTTATGAAGAATGAAGCTAGTAGCCCATTAATTGAAGATATTACACCAAGTCATCCTAATACTTATGAAGAATGGAGCTAGTAGCCCATTATTGAAGATCATATTTTCGAACTTAGACTCTTGGACCTATGGATGGACAGTAGTTGTTAGGGACAACATTATTAATCTTTTAGATATTTGTTTGTTTTATTAACAACCATTAATGTGTATCCATGTCTATCCAAAAACACCTTTATTACCCCTTTAAAACCATAATACCCTTATTGCCTTCAAGGATTATTTGGTGTAGATTTGTGTACTTTCCAAGCTTATGATAGAATACATGTTATGACTGTGCAATCGAGCGACCACCCTAAAAATGAAACACTTAGACTAGTGGAGAACTGAGTGACTTTTTATCCCCTTTTCGTGAGGTGTTCGGCTTTGATGTTTACTAGCATAAGAGTTTTATAAATTTATTTCTCGAGAAATCTATTTATGAAATATTCTAACAAGTTCTACTTGAGGGCAAGCAGAAGTCAAGTGGGGGGATATTTGATAACATCAAATATTTAATACTTTTTTGTAGTAAAATACCCCCTTAAATACCTGCAAATGTTTCACTAATACTCGAAAATGAGACCTTTTTTGTTATTTTGTAGTTTTTAGGTGAAATACAGGAAAGTAACAAGAAACATGAGAAAAAGGACTAAAAGTGTAAATTCTGAAGGATGTTATGGCGTAACACTAAAAATGGTTACACTGTAACATAAATTAAGCAAGTAAGAAGATCAAGGGAGCACTTTACGGCGTAATGACATATCTAGTTACGCCGTAACCCTATATTTGGAAGGAAATCTTGTCAAATTTATTGTTACGGCGTAACACATTATCCAGTTACGCCGTAACCATGAAGATCCCCAAATAAGGAATGAAGATCACGTACAATTGAAAGTTAAATGAAGGTTACAGCATAACACCATATCTGGTTACGCCGTAATAGCTGCTTAATTATGGAATGCCGTGTAAGTTGGTTACGGCGTAACACATTAATTGGTTGCGCCGTAACAGGTTTGACAACTATAAATAGAGGCCTCATTCAAGCTAATCAGATATCACTTCCACCACAGCTAATTAGAGAGGCGACAAAGGCTTCCAACCTTCAAAGAACACCACATGGAGTCCAACAGAGATCACATCTTAATTACTTTTTGTATTTAATCGTTCAAAAGTGAATCCTGTAAGAATTATGAGTTTTCAATATATGATTTCTTCTATCTCTTATTGTCTTTCCTTTGCCATGAGCGGCTAAGCACTTAAAGTGCTAGCCTAGTTATGAATTTACTGTTGTTATGATTATTTCCTGTTAAATTATGGTTTCACTAGATATTCCTTGACTATCATGTAACCCTGGGTTTTGGTAGTACGAGTGGTTTGGACCTAGCTTGCCCTATTAATAGACTATCTCGCCATGGTAGGATCTAATGGGTACTAGGGAGGATCACTAACTCCTTACCTGGTGTAGGAATTGATCGGTCACCGCACTTACCACTCGATACTAAAAATGCACATGAACTCTTTTAAACGGGTTAAAAATCTTTATAGGTTATTAGATATGTTTTGGGAATAGTTGGGATTAATCACTGCAACCTAGATAACCTACCTCCTAGATGGTGGGACTGATTCAAAATCGAAGGTTGTATAGGATAGACTGTATATGCACATTCAAGTCTATCGACCTTAAAAACCGCTAATGAAACCATAGTTTAACATTGCATAGGAATATGTTGTCATGGCAAAAGTAATGAAGTAACTAGGCTAGTATGTTTTCTCTCTTGATATCTTTATAGATTTCAATTTCCTGCATTTACTTTATTATTATTTATTTACTTCATCTCAAAACAATCAAAACTATTTTCAACCAGTGACACTTTCAAATTAAGACTAATAACTATTTAGCTCTTAGGACGACCTCAAATTTACCAAATCTGTACTACCCACGATCGGGTTCTCTGCCCGTTAGTGCGTTGTCAGGTAAATCGAGTTTTATAAATTTAAAACTTGAATAAAAAAATTCTTTAAAAGAAAATACGCATCACTAAGTCAGCAAGGGATTTTTCAAAACAAACATTATTAATATAGCAGGGTAAAGTGAAACTTCCTGGTTCTTTCTCCTTTCGAGGTAGGGCATCGTTACGAAGTGTAGTTTCGATTGAATAGGCATCCAAATTTTTTTGTCTATACGATCCCTTCTCTTCTTCATAGCAATCATCATACAAACGACTAGGAAAGAGAATAGTCACTTGTCTCGGCTCAAAAATTAGCTTACTATTTTGTTGGGCCGATATGACATATCAGGTGGATCTTATACAACGTATCGGGGTCGTACCAGTTTCAACAGTAGTCGATATTGAGTTGACATGATCTCTCGGGTTCATTTTAGTTGAGCTATGTAAACTTCCAGATCCCCTTTCTTGCAGAACCTTGCTTATTTGCCCGATTTGAATTTCCAAAGCTTTGATAGAGTCTCCTTGGTTTCTGATAGCAGCATCTATGGAAGCTCGAATTTCCTTGATCAGGTTAGAGTTTTCTTCATGTCTCTTTGCTGATTCATTCACAAACTTGCTTAGTGATTCTTTCATTGATTGTCTTCGCTCTTAACACAAAAGGTTTGCATTATTTCTTTGGTAGAATCCCGGAGCTGCTTCTCTATATTACCCTCCTTATTGGAAAGGTACACCAAATTGAGTATAATACGCTTCTTCAAGGGTTGTTCTTTCTTTTTTAAGTGGACAGTCTTTGGTGTAGTGGGGTCCTTTACATAGCTCACATCCCACCAGAGCAACATATACCTTTTCATTAACCTTTTTGATTTCTCTTCCAAGATTATTAAGTTGTGCTTGGATGGCAACCAATCCATTAGAAGTTTTAGTACTTCTTTACCTATATGTTCCGTTGTGCCATTTTTGAGAAAATTCAGCCATTTCTTGGATGGCCACTTTTGCATCGGTAGCTGTCTTAGTTGGTATGGCACCTTTGGAATCAAGAATTTGTCTAGTCGAAACTTTCAATCCGTTATAAAACAAGATTACCTCCTGCATCTCTGTTAATTAGTGTTGAGGGCATTTCATCAATAGTTCTTTGAATCTTTCCCACGCTTGGTAAAGTGTTTCATTTCTTATTGAAAGTTATTGATCTCCTCCATTTTTTTAGCAGTTCGGGCAGGTAGACAATACTTGCTAAGAAATTATGCCTTTAGATCTTCCCAGTTTTTAATTGAACCACATGGTTTATTCCTTAGCCAACAACTCACGGCTCCAGTGAGGGATATAAGGAAAGCTCGAAGCATTATTTAGTCTTGCGTTATATTAGGAATATGGAATAAATCGACAATCTCAAGAACTTTTTCAATATGCACGTTCGCATCTTCATGGTCCGAACCGCTGAAGGTGTTGTCACGTAGTTTTTTTAGAAATTGGCCGTTTAGTTCAAAGTGATATTTGTCATCGATTTTTGACCTAGTAACACCCGATCCATAGTCTCCTCGGGTATTGCACATGTATTCTTCCATAGTTTCCACCATTTTTTCTGCAACTTCTTCCTTGGAATGTTCTTCTAGATCAGTAAATAGATCAAATTCAGGCGAACTCGATTCGTCAAGACTTAGTGTCTTGAAAAGCTTCAAAGATGAGCAAAATTCTCATTTAGGATTTTCAAAAGGTGTAAATAGTTCCTTTGTTGAACTCGTTGTCATGCACTACCTGAAACAGAGGATAAACAATCAGTAGGATAGGCTAGGAAGAAAGAAAACACAGAAAATCAAGTACGAAAATTAAATACAAAGAATCAGCTTCTGCTGTTATATCAAGTGATCGATACACCATATTTAATTAATTTAAATATGCTGTATAGATCTGTTGAACTATGAATACGCTGTATTGGTTAAGAAAGTTGAGTACGTTGTATTCAATTAAAGTGAATACGCCGTATCAGGTTATCGACCAGAACAGTGTATAGAACACAATAAAACAAACACACAAACAAAACAAACGAATACACAATCAAACAATAATAATCAAATATATAAAATTTTATACTAATCTAAATTACACTAATTCTAGGGGTTAAGTTAATCTAAGGTTAAAAACCCAAATATTAAATAAAAATAAAGATTAAACAACTTCACTCCCTGGCAACGGCGCCAAAAACTTGATGTGTGTCGTCGTGTATGTTGTTATTTTAGTTATCAAGTTTTACATTTATATTTTGCCGACTTAATCTAAAACAACACTTTAACAGGCAGTGTGCCCGATCAGATGTAGCTTCGTTTGTAAGTAGGATGTCGATCATTAAGAGCGAGAGCGTTAATCTATAGTTATATTAATATTTTGGTTAACTAAACTAAGTTAATTTAAACTATGTTAATCTTAATCTATGTTAAACCTATGTTATTCCTAATTCTAACAGATAAAGGGGTGTTTTCAGTCTGAGAGAGTGGCACAGGTTTTGTGTTGACTTAAATCAATTTAAAACATAATAACACGCGCAAGTAGATAATCAAAAGATAGAAGAGCGGTCTATTTATTTTAGTGTAATGAGTGCTTATCTCGAGGCAGCATATCATTCTAAGATTTAGGCGGTACTTCTTCCTAAAACCTAGACACGTAGAATTCTGTCACAATTAAACGCATTTGCATAAAACATCCTATTTGCTGATTATAATCTATCTTAGGAGATTAATAATGGTGATCTTATTAAACCTAGCTCATGGAGACTTTACCCACTTACTGCTTAACGGCTCTTTATATACTAGTAGTCCACTGTCTGAGTCTTTACCAAAAGAATTAGTACGTTATTTGTTAATCCTAGGTCACCTACTAGTCCAACTTGTTCATATAAACCAATGGTAAAGATAGGTCAATATTTGTGATCCGATTACTCTAGATATATAAATTGAGGATATGGAGAGCCATCCCGACATCTAGCTAGCGAGATATTTTGCATTCCTAGATTCAGTTGAATGATGGGTTGCATACTTAAGCACATAAACAAGTATAAATTGATAAACATAATCAACAACCAACGATAAATTAAGAAATTGATATAAACAAACTAAACATTTAAATCTTCATAGTCATGGCTAATACCCAAGGGTATTAGCCCTTAACCATTATAATTAATACAAGAATAATCAATCAACCAAGGTAAACTAACCGAGTTAAACGAATGATACCAAAAATTAAACGATTATATGAGTATAGGGATTACAAGGTGTTTCCTATAGAATTAGAAGCTTTGCTTGAATATCGACTTTTGTGGTTAGGATGTCTAAAATATGATCAAGCACACCTAAAACTCATTTTTAGGTTTTCTATTTATAGTGTCTGGAATTTGGTCGATACGACGTATAGGTCTTCGTGGTTTCTTGTGAAGTGCAGGCACAAATACGCCGTATCTTCCTTGATGGATACGGCGTATAGAATGCCAGAACAGTTTCCTTCAAAAATCTTCATTTAAGCTCCAGAATGCGTGCCTTTTAGCTAATCTTCATAAAGTACTCCATAATTACTGCAATTCTCAAATATAAATGATTAAGTATCAATTCTTGCAATAATTATACAAAATGGGTAATTTACATGGGATAAATAATGCTATAAAAGTGACGTTATTTGATGTCATCAAGTGTTCTTTCTTTTCAATCTCAAAATACCTTCTATCCACATAACATTGATCAACCTCGATTTCCATTTGGTTAAAAATCGCTTTCATTTTGTTTATTTCTTTGAAAAGACCTTGGTCAAACATTGCAAAATATTCTCTTAAGGATTTGACAAATGGAATCACTTCTTTTTTGAAAGCTCCCCTAATATGTTTAAACCCCCAAGTCCCTTCATTATGCCCAGTTACTTTGGTTCTGACTTTTATCACCTTGTCAAAATTGTCAAGATGACTTCTTATTTTCAAAAACTTTCTTTGACAATACTTATCGATGGAAACTCAGGAGGAAGATCATTTTGAACTGGTTCTGGTTGAACCGGTGGTTTTTTAGAGATCGTTTTTGAAATTGGTAACCAGAAGGCTTGTTCTGCAAACAGTTGTTTTTGGGAACAAAATGCTCATATAATTTATTCAGTGAAGCATAATCAATGGGTGTGATATTCACTCTTTTCTCTTTCACAATCAGATCATTTTGTTTCTCATTCATTTTTAGCCTAGTTGCTTCAGCTAAATCTAAAGTCTTTTTAGAATCAATTACTGAAATTGGAGCATGTTTTTTAGCTAAAGCACTATCACAGTACAACACAGGTTGTTTTCGCTGAGCTTTCATAAGATACAAGAGATTTGATAACCAAGTGCCGTTTTGTGATTATCATCATAAAAAACTTAAGGTTTCGTTAACATATGCATCGTTTGTACAGTTTGACCTTGTTTGTAAACAATGTTTTCAAGAGCTTTCTCTTTCTTTTCCAAATCAATAATTTCTTCAATATATTTATCTTGTTTTTCTTTAGTTTCTTTTTTCAAAACATTAACTGGTGTTGACAAATTCTTGTGACTTTCAACATTTGCAGAAAGTTGCAATTTCAACGTTAGAATTTGTTTTTGAAAATCGGCAAACTTTTCATTTCTATCAATGATTATACCTCGCATTTGAGAATCAATATATTTTTTGTGGGCATTTAAATCAAATTTATGTCTTTCTTTAAAAAATTTAATCATTTCCTTGTATCGTTCAAGCTCAGCAGTTAATAATTCATTCACAGTCTTATTTTCCTGATTAACCGCATTGCATTTTGCTACTTGATTAGACATTTCCTCAATTACAGACATTATCATAGAATCTTGTGTTTCAAGAGATGTAGTACTTTAAACAACTTCATTTTCTCTCTTTTTTAGATGTTGATCATACGAAATAACATTGCTGTCACATGAAATTTCAATATTTGAATCGTCATTAATAACAGGTTGCTCAAAGTATTCGTTCTCTTAAACACTTTGTTCAAACACATTATTATTATGATAAGTGTCGTAATTTGGTACCTCGAAGAGAACATCTGAACTATAAGATGAGAGATTGGCCATGAAGGCTGCTTGTTCTGTAAGTGGTTCATCACAAACTGAATCAAATGCATCAATATCATATGACTGGAAGATAGCAGTGGTAGTCAATACGCGAACATCAGTGCCCGAATCAACTCTTTCCCCAATATCTACCAAAAATGTAAGGTGTTCTTCATTCAAAGCAACCCATGCTTCCTGAGCTTGTGCTGGCAACATCTTTTCCTTAAACCATTCTGAATTATATGCCCTCTTTGGTTGAGTACATTTCCTTGGAAAGTAACCATCACCTTTGCAGTTGTAGCATCGAATGACCACCACCTTTGATTGGTTTGTAGTCGAATTTCATGTATCCCTGATAACCCTTAATCAAGTAGCATTCCCTTTTAAACTATTACCCCCATAACTTTAAGTCTATCGTCCTTGCACATTCTGCACTGTGATCCTGCCGTCTTGAATAGTGGCTTGGTTTCTTGGATTGGAAGAAGTCTCGAGTTGATTGTTGGTTGTTGGATATCTTAGGGCAAAGGTGGAGCTAATGAATGCCATTGCTTTGTTGAGACTTGCAATTAGATCATCTATGGGAAGAAATGATGGTACAGCAAGACCCGAATCAAGTTGTGGAAATGATGTTGGTGATTGTTGATGAACAGCTAGTGCTTGATATGATTGTTGATGAACCACTAATGTTTGATGAAAAACCGGTGCACAGTATGATTGTTGATTGTAGATATTCCCATCCATTGTAGACATTGGATTCATAATGATGTGATTGATGTGTGAAATGATGTTAAGGATCTTAAGTAGATTAAATGATGTTGTTGTGGTTTGTTAAACTTGATTGTTTTAGGTAATGTGTGCTTAATTATTAAGTCTTGAAGCTTTAAGGACTAGCGATGTAATTATCTTGAAATAACAAGGGTTAACAGTTGATTAAATAAAGTTTAGGACTAAGGGTGTAACACTTTTGTAACTAAGGACTAACGGTGAGAAGGTGTTAAAGTAAAAGGGTTAAATATTGCTTTCATCTATCAAAATAGATTTGATCCTTCTAATCTTACTTGAACCCTTGCCAAATGACTTGAACCTTAGATAAGTTATGAACTTCCTTTTTGAAATAACCCTTTCAATCCTTTTTGAACCTTTGAAAAAAATATCAATTACGTATGGATATTCTCATACCAGTACGTATGCATGGATAAATTAGAAAAAAAATGACTTCTTCTTCTACCTTGTAACTGAAACGTAGGGTTAGGATTTTTGGTATCGATTCGAGATGATTCAACAAGGAACGAGCACACTATTAAAATGTTATGATGATCGCAATGCTCAAGAGTGTCGTTATAATGTCCGTGAATGTCGAAACTCGAAACCCAAAACAACTCGAAACAAACTCAAACCGCGTTAGCAACTTAATATCAAACCGCTTGATAATGAATCAAACCGGCTTGTCTTTGAGATCAAATCGCATGATAACAAACTCAAATCGCCTTGCGTAATAACTCAAATCTCCTGTGAGTGTTGTATCAAACCGCCTGTGAACAAATCGCCTTAAAGATCAAACCGCTTAGTAACCCTGATCAAATCGCTGAAATGGTACACTCAAATCGCTGGAATGGTATAGTCAAATCGCTGGAATGGTATACTCAAATCGCTGGAATGGTACAGTCAAATCGCTGGAATGGTACACTCAAATCGCTGGAACGGTACTTGGACAAATCGCCTTTTTTTAAGTATCAAACTGCTGGAATGGTGAACTCAAATCGCTGGAATGGTACACTCAAACCGCATACAAAATAAGCTCAAACCGTATGAAAGTGTATCAAAGCGCCTGGCTGCTATTCAAACCGCCTAACTGTGAACTCAAACCGCTTGATTTCAACTGCTCAAACCACCTAAAATACGATCAAATCGCCTAAAAGGAGATCAAATCGCCTGTACTATGTTTTTGGGTTTTTGTCCTTTTTCTTTTACTTTTCAAACCGTATACAAAGATAAGCACAAATAAGCCAAGATAAGCAGTTTGACACGATAAGTAAGCTACAAAATGACAAAATAAATAAGCTTCTAATCGGTTGTAATAACAGATTTATGTTTTGTTGATTTTAAAGAAAGCAAACAACCTAAAAACCACAAAATAAGCCGAGACTACTAAAGGTTCAAAAAAAATTGTGTTAAGCACTTTAAAATCTTAATAAGCCACGAAAATATGTTTTAACAGATTCTAGTTATGGTTTTTAAGGAGAAAGATTCAAGCTTTTTAAACAACAAAGTACATATACCAAACAATAAGCTGAATCTAATAAGCCTAAAATAAGCTGAACCAAAAAGCTTATAAATGTTAGACGAATAAATTATTAGCCCAAGCTAGAACACCCCATGTTTTTTAGGTCATGTTACGATCCCAATTAGTTCATTTTCCTTTTTACTTATTTGGTTTGTACGTTTACTTCCCGTTTAAATCCCAAATTAAATCATTTTCCCTTTTATTTATTGGAATTATGTGATTAACTCCATTTAAACCTCGCCAGTTTAATCGCGAATGCATCAAAAATTCTTAAAACCTGGTTAGGTGACTAATAGAACACGAGTCATGTTTATGCTAAAGGTATAGGTGTAGAAGACCAGCCATTCTATGGTTTGACCAAATTATTGAATAATAAGAAAAGAAACACGCCTGTTGTAACTAGTATAAATCGCGGGTTCATGGGTAGTTTTGGGTGCATCGTTGCACCACTAGGTGTGATCATAAAAAGCGAGCCTTAATCATTACTTATAAAGGGCGTGTAAGGGATCGTTTTACCCCTGGAATTACTAAATTTTGTCAAGTTTTGACAAAGTTAGAAGGCCTTAAAGTTGTCATGTAGAACCTGCCACTTCACTCTTTTTTTTTAAACAACCAGCAAGCCATTTTTCCTCAAGTTGTTGTGACATTTTCACTAAATATTAAAACGAACCAAAAATGAAACTTGTAGCCTAATGTACCAGCTTTAAGCTAGAATAAACGTCACTTATTTTCGTGTAGTATTCAGATCGTAAATCCAGGCCAAAGTGTGGCCTCCACCTTTAGCACACGCTGGTGGGTAACACAGCACACGCACCCTTAGTTTCGACCCACTTTTCACCCATCTAACCTCAGGATTTAGGACGGGAATGGGGGGCATTTGATAGTCAGCATAGTAGGCTTTGTATAGGGATTCGAATCATCAAAAATGGTTAAGAAACGAACTCACAACGAAGGCCCAAAGTTAGCACTGCTGTCACGCAGTTAATACTGCTGACCACAGCTCGACACCCTCTACTTTAGCCTCAATTTCGACCCTCTTAACGACCTCCGCCCCCAAAACTTATAAAAGGTAAGTTGAAATAGACCTAGCCTTGTTTTCAAATGTACTTTTATTTTGCTTTAACATTAAGTAACGAATCCACAAACTGATTCTAAAGTCTGGACACGCAAACATTAGCAGTTGAAATAACCCAAATATATTCTAAGTCTGGAAAGCAGTGTTGCGACCCGCACATGTTTAGCATTATTTTTAACTACTTAAACGACGTTTTTAGCCGAAACTTATTTAATGAAAGTTGTAGATTTCCCAGCGGAGATTTCAAATGTACTTTTACTTTTTAATATCGTCAAATAACGAAGACAGAAATTAATTACAAAACTCTACGACACCTCATGATGAAACTTAGTAATTTATAAGTTTAATTCAAAAGGAAAACGTCAATGTTTCATCCAACTATTTAACGCACTTAGAGACCAAACCAAGGACAGACCTAAACTAATAATTTAAAGTATAGACGACCTAGTTTCTTAAATGTCCAAAGGCGTAAATTATATATTTATATTTTGACCGCGTTGACCCGATAAAGTTGACCATTTTAAAACAAGAAATTGTTTTCAAATATCACTATTTTAAATAAAGATCAAGCACACACTAGGGACAAGATTGCAAGTATTTATATTATTATTTTTCCGTTTAGTGAATATGTATTATTTATTCATAGGTTGCGGATAAAGTCTTTTGCATCGTTTTTCGTGCCACTACTTTGCTTCTACATTATCAATACTCAATGTGAGTTCATAGCCCCATGTTTTACTATATCAATGATTTACAACTTTTGGGGTGAGAAACATGCTTTGTTTTTACAAATTGGACGTAAGTGTATATTTTACCATGATTACGTGTTTGCCTAAGTAGCGATAACCCTTGAGCCCATTATCATGAACTGTCAATTACTTTGTGTGAGCGCGAATGTTATAAATAGATCTATTGGGGTTGACATCCTCATCCGGGTGAGTAGCTCTTACTAGTATCACGGAGTGAACCAACGGATGTATACCATGTCGGATTCAGATGTTGCGGGTCAGAACATCATCATGGGCAATGTGGCAATAATTATATTGCATTCATGCATGTCGAGCTTCGGTGTCATGAGCTTAGGGAAACGTAATTACATTTGTGATGTTTGTATATGTTGCATAATCATACACTTGAAATCTTACGGTCCTACATTTTATTTACGTAAACCTATGAATTCACCAACTTTATGTTGACGTTTTAAGCATGTTTTTCTCAGGTCAATGATGCACGAGGTGCACAAGATACATTGGGATAGTATTTTGGGTGTCATGCATAAAGATTTGGAGTCATTATATTTCGGGACGATTGTTATGATCTATAATCTTTATTTCAAATGTTGAACTATTTAAGCCTTTGTGCTTTGTATCAAACAATTTCAATAAATCCAATGTATCGTATTTTAAATAACTCTTTTTGAGGCCGTTCTCATATCTTGTGCTATTGATCTGTAATGTAACGATCTCGGATACACATTATTCCGCCGCGACCCAATTTGGGGGTGTTACAGAGTGGTATCAGAGCCAAGGTTATAGAGAACCAGGTCAAATGTTTTTACTTGGACTATAACCGTTTTCAAACATTGCATCATACAAAAGGTTTTCACGGGACATACATATACTAGTTGTTTGCATTAGTAATTGTACTAGATGCATACATGACATACAGTATCGAGTTGCATTAGTTGGTTTTACTAGATGCTTACATGATTCATATACGTGTTCATATTATACTACGTATATTACTATAAGGGTCTTAAATATATACACATATATATATATGCTTACATTCCCTTACGCATACTCTACAATTATTTATATAAGGGTTATTTATATAAATACTAGAACAATTCTCAAAACATTACGAATAACACAATGGTCTAAAACTCATACTCAACCTCAACACATTATTTCACGACATTTCACTTTTGAAACACGACTTTTGGAATGGAACAAATTTTAAATTATTACTCTGTGATTTTGAAGAATCATGCCTCCTAGAAGAGCTCTAGTTGCCAGAAGAGCTCCAGTTGCTAGAAGGGCCCCATCTGCTAGAACCGCCAACAAATATTGCTAGAAATGCTAGCACTACTACTGATGCACCAATGAGTGCTGATGCCATCAATCAGCTAATCGAAACATGAGTCGCTGAAGCACTTGTAAATCAAGAACAACTAAGGAACAGCGGTGTAAATGGCGATGGTAGCCAAAATTCAAGATCAGGAACTGAAAGACCTACTCGCACTCCCCGAGAGTGTACTTTCAAGGACTTCTTGAACTGTCATCCACTTAACTTCAAGGGTACTGAAGGGGTAGTTGTGCTATCCCAATGGTTCGAAAAGATGGAATCAGTGTTCCACATAAGCAATTGTGCTCCAGAGAACCAAGTTAAGTTCGCAACTTGCACTTTCATTGGGAATGCCCTTACTTGGTGGAACTCCCACAAGAAGGCAGTTACACAAGAGGTTGCTTATGCCATGGACTGGAAGGCATTGAAGAAGATAATGACGGTCAAATACTGTCCAAGAGGTGAAATCAAAAAGTTGGAAATCGAACTCTTTAACCTAAAGGTAAAAGGTACTGATATCCCGAGCTACACTCTGCGTTTCCAAGAGCTTGCATTGATGTGTGGACGTATGTTTCCCGAGGAATCTGATAAAGTTGAGAAGTATGTGAGTGGACTTCCTGATATGATCTGGGGAAATGTGATGTCATATCGACCCCAGACAATGGAAGAGGTAATCGAGTTTGCCAATGATCAGATGAACCAAAAACTCATCACTATTTCTAAAAGGCAAGCTGAGCAGAAGAGGAAGATGAGTTTAATGCTGGAAACAATCAGGGGTACCAACAACAAAACAAGAGACAGAACACTAGGCGAGCTTACACTGCCGGGACTGGTGAGAAGAGGGAGTACACTGGGTCATTGCCCTTGTGAACAAAATGCAACTATCACTACAAAGGACCATGTGCTCCTAGGTGTAACAAATGTAAGAGGATCGACCATTTGGCTCGTGACTGCAGGAGTTCTGGTCCAAACAAAAATAATAACAATCGTGGGAACTCCGGAGCAACTCAAAATGCCGTTACTTGCTATGAGTGTGGTGTTCAGAGGCACTTCAAGAGGGACTGCCCTAAGTTGAAGAATGGAAACCGTGGTAATCAACGTGGGAATGACAATGCACCGGCCAAGGTTTATGTGGTGGGCAATGCGGGAACAAACTCGGACTCTAACATTGTTATGGATATGTTCCTTCTAAACGACCGCTATGCTTCTATTCTATTTGATACTGGTGCCGATAGGAGTTTTGTATCCACAACATTTAGCTCTTTGATTGATATCACACCACTACACTAGACCATTATTATGATGTTGAACTAGCCGACGGGAAAATAATAGGGATAAACACTATCATTCGGGGTTGTACGTTAAACTTCTTGAACCATCCGTTCAACATCAACTTATTGCCCGTAGAACTTGGTAGTTTCGACGTCATAATCGGCATGGATTGGTTATCAAAGTACCACGCGGTCATTGATTGTGCCGAGAAGATCGTTTGTATTCCCTGGGGAAATGAAACTTTACTTGTCCATGGTGACGGGAGCAATCAGGGAAACGGGACTCGTCTGAACATCATTTCATGCACTAAAACTCATAAATACTTATTGAAAGGAAACCATGTCTTTTTAGCCAATATTACAGCAAAGGAGACTAAAGACAGGTCGGGAGAGAAGCGACTTGAGGACGTACCAATCGTCCGAGATTTTCCTGAGGTATTTCCGGAAGAATTGTCGGGTCTTGCACCGACTCGACAAGTGTAATTCCAAATTGATTTGATGCCTGGTGCTGCACTTGTAGCACGAGCACCGTATCGATTGGCTCCTTCCGAAATGAAAGAATTGTCGGAGCAACTGCAAGAACTGTCCGACAAGGGCTTTATAAGACTCAGTTCCTCACCTTGGGGAGCTCCGGTCTTGTTTGTCAAAAAGAAGGACGGATCATTCCGAATGTGCATCGACTACCGGGAATTGAATAAACTGACGGTGAAGAACCGATATCCTCTCCCAAGGATTGATGATTTGTTTGATCAACTATAAGGATCAAGTATTTACTCGAAGATAGACTTACGGTCAGGTTATCATCAGCTTGGAGTGCGAGAAGAGGATATTCCAAAGATGGCATTTAGGACTCGGTATGGTCATTACGAATTCCATGTGATGCCATTTAGTTTAACAAATGCACCTGCGGTATTCATGGACCTCATGAACCAAGTGTGCAAACCATACTTGGATAAGTTTGTAATTGTCTTTATTGACGATATACTCATTTATTCAAAGAACAAGAAAGAACATAAAGAACACCTTAAGGCAATTCTAGAACTGTTTAAGAAGGAGGAGTTATATGCTAAGTTTTCAAAATGTGAATTTTGAATTCCTAAGGTATAATTTCTCGGTCACGTGATTGACTGTCAAGGCATTCACGTAGATCCTGCCAAGATCGAATCTATTAAAGAGTGGGCGTCTCCTAAAACACCAACGGAGATTCGTTAATTTTTAGGTCTTGCCGGGTATTATCGGAGATTCATAGAAGGGTTTTCAAAGATTGCTAAGCCAATGACCAAGCTTACCCAGAAGAAAGTCGCATTCGAATGGGGTGACAAGCAAGAAGCAGCTTTTCAAATGTTGAAAACTAAGTTGTATAGCGCACCTATCTTAGCTCTCCCTCAAGGAGCTAGGAACTTCATTGTTTATTGCGATGCGTAACATAAAGGATTGGGTGTGGTATTGATGCAAAACGAGAAGGTGATTGCTTATGCATCACGTCAGTTGAAGATCCATGAGAAAAATTATACACTACTTGTAGTGTATAATTTGGAGACACTACTTGTACGGAACCAAATGTACGGTGTTCACGGATCATAAGAGCTTACAACACATACTTGACCAAAAGGAGTTGAATATGAGGCAACGTCGTTGGTTAGAGTTGCTCAGTGACTACGATTGTGAGATTCGTTATCACCCGGGGAAAGCAAATGTTGTGGCTGATGCTTTGAGCAGGAAAGAGCGAAGTAAACCATTAAGAGTGCGAGCCTTAGTTATGACTATTGGCTTGGATCTTCCCAAACAAATCTTGAATGCTCAGACCGAGGCACAGAAACCAGAAAATCTCAAGAACGAAGACGTAGGAGGTATGATCAGGAAGGATCTACCAAAGGAGAGGTTGGAACCCCGTACGAACGGAACCTAAAGCCGAAGTACAAACCATTTAAGATGGAGCTTCTAGGTCTTAAAATGACTATTGCGGTCCTTGGAGTCGTCCAAACCAAAATCTATGAATGCTCATACCGAGCCACAAAAAACGCAAACAATGCTTGCAAGAAAAAAGTCACTTAGGTACAGGTATGATCAGTGAAGTGACCTACCAAACATGAGCAGTTTCGAACCCATGCGGACTGAACCCCAATATGTTTTATGTGTAGGAGTCTATTGAGTCTAGCGCCATGGTTTCTGATGCGATTTAACGGACGTAATCATTCACGAGATCCCACAAATTAAAGAAATCTACATTTATTCCTTTCTCTACTCCTAGAGTCTGTTTGTCGGCGTACAATCGTATCAAGTGCCGCATCAATTAGGAAATATAAACGAATTGTCATTATGCATATAGGGGGAGACAGTGGAGCGCCTCTCTTAATGAGAAAGGCTCGAGATACGCGTGATCGCCACTCGATCTTGTTTGAAGGCAAAAATCTGCGACCTTATCTATTGCCAAAGGACCAAGACTGAACAGCAAAGACTCACGGGCGATTGAGTTGAGTAAGCAGACCAAGGTTCTCCGGCGAGATGAAATTTGGGACTCTATCACAATGAGAAATGTTGGTCACACATTTACTAACGTCTAAGACTATACAGAAGGTCTATGACACTATTATGGGCGGTGACTAGTACAACACCGACTCACTAATCTAGGCTAGCGATACCAATGCAGAGATACTACACAGTCTAAACTCTATGGCTTAGATCGCTGGCAGGTTTGAGTACATAAGGAGGTCGTTGCGAGGCATGTATACGTCTTAATCATCCGTGACGTGAACCCTAGTTAATTCTCCTCACGCACTCTTGGAGATCACAATACAACAGAGCTTTGGTAACAACTTGGACATCTTAAGTACTGCATACACCAGAAACTTATGGAAACAAAAGCGATGGAAAACCTTACCACAACCCTAGTAGTGATAATGCTACGAGCTTAGTCGATGATCACTTGCGGAAACGGTTGGAGTAAATCTGTTTGCACATTAGGGCAGAGATTTTCTTCACACAACAACTGTTTCTTAATGCTAAGCACCATTGAACTTGCGACACACACACACACTCGGCAGCAACTTTAACAGGTCCGTAGGGATGGAAAGTAGTACTCGTTTACAAGCTAGTTCTTGAGTTGGGTGAGATTTATATTACCCGAGAGTATACGATAGAAACACCTTTATCTTCACAACCGGAATCCGTGATTTAATTCAGAAAAACGACTGAGAAAATCTTCAAGATCAAGCAAAGAACTTCACAGCCGCTCGACCGAAATGTCAAAAGAGTTTATGCGCGACTTAAAGTGCGCGAAAGCCGATTGAAGTATCAGTCACTGGATACTGTTATGCCAACAGTTTTACCTTTAAAAGAGTCGTAGCATTTTGAAAACAGGGGAATTAAACCCTCGATAAGTTAGACCTTTCAAAGTGGTACTTGGCAAAAGAGAACTCATCTGACCATTGCAAGACACACTCTTGGGAATACCACGTTTAAGATCATTGAGCATTTAGCGCGAGCGAGTCACATACAGTTGCATGTATCCACTTCGAAGAAATGTACAATCACATCGGGAACTCACAAACCATATAGCGTTCCAATACGAAGCACTACATGTTTTTGCATAGAGTATAAAAGGGCACGTACACATTTCTTGATATCCTATCTTCTCACACATGACTCTATAATCCTCTCTGAAATCACGATTAAAGCGAAGCCGTGATACCACCATCTATAAGTTCGCTAGAACTACTAGAGAAGTCCGCAGATCACTCTGGAACGCTGAAGATTCATTTCAAAAAAGAAATACCCAACATCTCTCACAAATCAGTGCGTCTCATACCACTCTCTCACAGACATTCTGATAAGCTCCTTGTGAGACAACCTCATTTAAACCGGGTATATATAAGCACTCCCCTTTTTTTTCAGTCATATTACGATCCCACTTAGTGTCATTTTCCTTTTTATTATTTGGGTTTTGTACGTCTTACTTCCCGTTTAAATCCCATATACAACGAAATCATTGGACCGTTTTAGTTTAGTGAAGTATGTGAAGATAACCTCCTGTTTAAAATCCTCGCTCATGCGAGGATTATTCGCGGTTCGGTCGATATGACACTCTCAGAGTCTGCTGAGAGTCAGAGGTGACTAGACATCCGGTATTGGTCTGACTAAGAGAAAACGAGTCATGTTTGATTAAAGGTATACGGTGGAAAAAGACCAGCCATTCTATGGTCTTGAACAAATTTAATTGAATATTTAGAAGAAGAAACACGCGCAGAGATTAACTAGTATCAGAAAAAATAGCGGGTTCAGGAGTTTTGGGTGCATACAGTTCTGCACCACTATGGGTGATCATAAAAAAGCGACCTTCTAATCATTACTTATAATGGGAGCGTGTAAGGCGGAGCTTTCTCATCTCGCCTATGAAGTTAACTAAATAATTCGTCAAGTTATTGCACAGAAGTTTAGAGCACCTTAAAAGTTGTCCATGATAACCTCCTGCCACTTCACTCTTTTTTCTAAACACCAGCAAGCCATTTTTCCTCAGTGGTTGTGACGTTTCACTAACTATAAAAGATCCAAACAATGTAAACTGTAGCCTAATTTACCAACTTAAAGTAGGAATAAGACTAACTTTTATTCGGGTAGTATTCAATCGTAATCCAGGCCAAGAGGTGTGCCTCCACCTTAGATCACTGCTGTGGGCAACACAGGTCACGCACTCCGTTATTTTCGACCCACTTTCAACCCCATCTAACCTCATGATTCGGACGGGAATGGGGCTTATCACAGAGAGTAGCTTTGTATAAGGGATTTCAATCCTTCAAAATGGTTAAGAAACGAAACTTCACAATGAAGGCCCAAAGTATACACTGTAGTCACGCATTAATAAGCTGCCTGACTCACAGCTCGACACCCTCTACTTTAGCCTCAATTTCGACCCTCTTAACGACCTCCGCCCCCAAAACTTATAAAAAGGTAAGTTGAAATAACCTAGCATATTATCAAATGTATTTTATTTGGGGGTTTTAAACATTAGCTAACCGAATCCACAAACTGATTCTAAAAGTCTGACACAAACATTACAGTTGAAATACCTCAAATATCTCTTCTATTCGGAAATAGTGCGACCCGCAACATGTTTAGCAGAATTTTTTACTACTTAAACACATCTTTTTAGCCAAAAACTTTTTTTATGAAATTTAATTTCCCAGCGAATTTCAAATTACTTTTACTATTTAATAATTCGTCATAATAACAACAAAACTTTAATTACAAAACACTATGACAACCTCATGTTGAAAACTGGTAATTTGTAAGTTTAATTTCAAAAGAAAACGCGAGTCAATGTTTCATGCAACTATTTAACAGACTTAGAGACCAAAAAAACGACAAACCTAGACTAATAATTAAAGTAATAGACGACCTATTTCTTAAATGTCAAAAGCGTAAATTATATGATTTATATTTTACACCGCGTTGAACCGATAAGTTACCATTTAAAACAAAACATTGTTTTCTTAATATCACTATTTAAATAAAGATCAAGCACACCACTAGGACTATAGATTGCAAGTAATTATATCATTATTTTCCGTTTTTGAATATGGTATTATTTATACATAGTTTTCCGGATAAAGTCTTTTGCAATCGTTTTTTGTGCCACACTTCTTTTCTACATTAATAATATCTCATGTAGTCATACCCCCAATGATTTACTATATCCAATGATTTACACTTTGGGTAGAAGCATTCTTTGTTTTTTTACAAATTGTTGGACGTAAGTGTACATTTTAACCATGATTACTGTTGCCTAAGTATCGATAACCCTTGAGCCCATTATCATTGAACTAGTCAAATTACTTTGTTGTGAAGACGCATGAATGTTATAAATATATCTATTGGGTTGACACCTATCCGGACGTGAGTAGCTCTCACTATGTCACGGATTAAACCAAACGATGTATACCAAGTCTAGTACGTGATTATTTGCCGGGTTAAGAACAAACATATCACTTGGGTATAGCAATAGTGCAATAAATTATATTGTCAAATCATGCATGTCGAGCTTCGGTAGTCATGGAGCTCTAAGAGAAACTAATTACATTTAGATTTGCCATATGTTGCATTTCATACACTTGAAATCTTACGTCCTATCATTATCATTTACATAAAACCTATGAATATTCACCAACATTTATGTTGACGTTTTAAGCATGTTTTTCTTAAGTCAATGATGCAACGAATGCACAATATAACAATGGGATAGTCTTTTGGGTGTCATGTGCATAAAGATTTTGGATTCATTAAATCTATTTTCGGAGGAGATGTTAATGAACTAGAATCTTTATTTCAAATATTGAACTATTTAACCCTTCGTGCTTTGTATCAAACATGTTCAATAAATCCAATGTATCGTATTTTAAACGACTCTTTTTGAGGTCGTTCTCATATCTTGTGCTATTGATCTGTAATGTAACGATCCCGGATATACATTATTCCGCTGCGACCCAATTTGGGGGTGTTACACAAGCCATTGTGGGCTTGAGGTCCATTAGATTTAAGGTTTAGTTATGTTAGCTCATTCTCAAAGCAATGTTCTATTATAAATAGACATGCTTTGTTATATAATTCACAACAATTCAATCAATATTAATTTTCACCATCCTTCATGGTATCAAACGCCATTGTAGATCCTCAAAAACAGTAACTCTTTATCATAAAATAGATGTCCTTCGGTCATCGGCAAATCACCGATGATTCGGAGGGATCCCAAATGTATCTTTTCCTATCCTCTTATTAGCTGGAATACGAATAAGTCAAGTACCTCGTATGCTTATGCTCTCTCTAGAAAAATAAATCAAGTAACTCAAGTACCTAAATCCACCTTTCAGTAACCACTTCTCAGACGTCTCTCCACATCGACTTTAGTTGAATAGCAAGCCATCATCAAACTTTGTCTTTTAATCTTTGTTTTACCAACGAAGATCATTGTAGTTTTCGAAAATAGTTGGTTGATAAATTGTCACTCCTATCTAAAGGCAAAGCAAGCCATGACGTAAAAATAAACGTCACACAAAGGAGGCATCCGCAAGCAATAAACCACTATGCCACTAAACACAATTATGATTCTGCTCAAACAAACAACAAAGAAGATGATAAAAGAAGAAGCGCTTTTCAATATGCCGATATTTTCACCAAGGGGCTGCCTTCCATATTGTTTGAAGAATTTTGATCCAGTTTGAGCGTATGGCCTCCTCCCGCTCAAACTGTCTTGCTTTTTTGGTGTCAATGAGCATGAATACAAGCCAGAGTTTGACATTGTTTCGAATGCCAGTTGCACAACCAACTGTCTTGCTCCTTTCAATAGGCCGATATTTTCACCAAGGGGCAGCCAACCATATTTTATGAAAGAATTTTGAATCCAGTATGAGCGTATGGCCTCCTCCCCCTCCAAACTGTCATGCTCTATTGGAGTCAATGAGCATGAAAACAATCCGAGTTTGACATTGAATCGAAAGCCAGTTGCACAACCACGGACTTGCTCTTTGGCTAGTTCATCAATGACATGTTTGGCAATGTTTGAGGGTCTGATGACCAAAAACCCATTGGGCCATTCTATCACTGCTACGGCAAAAGGAACTGTTGATGGTCCCATCAAGTGAAGGACTAGAGCAGGTGGAAGAGCTACATTCTTTCACTATCATACCAGCACACTAGAGCCGCTAAGCTATTGGTAAAGTTAGCCATCAATAATGGCAAATTGACAGGAATTTCCTTTCGTGTCCCAACTTGGATGTTTTCAGTTGTGGACGATTGACTCGTGGGCTCGAAAAGAAGGCTACCTATGAGCAAATCAAGGCTGCAATCAAAGAGGAATCAGAGGGTAAGTTCAAGGGTATTTTGGGGTATACTGAAGACGATCTTGTATCCAGTTAACATTATTGGTGACAGCAATATCAATCATCTTTGAAGCCAAGGCTGGAATAGCTTTAAATGAACAACTCTGTTGAAGCTTGTTTCATTGAATGAAATGAAAGGGGATTACAACACTCGTGGTTAACGATATTATCTGCCACATTGCGTCTGTCCAAGCTTAATATTCTTAAATGGCCCGTATTGGAATTCATATTTGGACAAACACTTCAATAGTCCGATATTCATTATGTGTTTGATAAATTTAGCCCCAAAAAAAAAACTAATAGTCACAAACTTGCCACTCACTACCATGACCATCTAACATTTCTTGGGCACCCCTATGATCATCGTAAATATCAGGTCGGTGTATTTAACCAGTACACGACAACACCCCCCCCCCCCCCCCCAATCAAACACAAATTAAATTTTTTTAATTTTTTTTAGGAACGACAAAAAAAAAATCACAACTTATAACCATATATCTCACAATATATTTCACATATGCCTCTAACCGAGCTTAACCCACAACCACGAAGATTGGAGGTTGAGACTCACAATAACCAAATAACTTTTGGTGTGCGAAACTGAGCTATGCCCCCGGTTTGATTAAACCAACACAATCAAATGTATTCCGTGTAAGAAACCATTCATGATGAAAGATTTAAGTTAATATCCTTGAACAAAGTTATAGTAGAATAGGTTTTGACGTCGTATAAGCATTAAAGAATTATCATATGTATTTGTTGTAATCGGAAAGGAAGAGCAATTAATCCGAAGCATATCTTTATAGTCACAGATACAAGACCACCTAAGACCTACATCATTTAATTTTTATATATTGCTATCTTATGATTAAATAATCAAGCTAACTTATCGTTAATGTGATGCACAATGGGGACCGGTACAAGAGGGTTTACATCAAATCGTCTACGCAGAACAATATGCAATACCGAATCTAGAATGATCGAGAATTTAGCAATGTTTTTTGAAAACCAGGTTAAATTTTTTTAATTTTTTTTAGAACGACAAAAAAAAATCACAACTTATACCACATATCTCACAATATATTTCACATAAGCCTCTATCGAGGCTTGAACCTACAACCTTTAAGTTGGTGGGAACTCACATACCTAATAACTCTTAATGGCTAACTGAGCTAGCCCAGTTGATTAAACAACAGAATCAAATGTATCCGTGTAAGAAACCATTCATTTGAAAGATTTGCGTTAATTCCTTGGATCAAAGTTATAGTGATTAGGTTTTGTCGTCGTATAACATTAAAAGAATTTAATATGTATTTGTTAATCGGAAGGAAGAGCATGAATTCGAAGCATAGCTTTAGTATGTCACTGTTACAAAGTCAACCTAAGACCACATAATTTATTTTTTATTGCTTCTTTGATTAATTAATCATGTTATCTTATGTAAATGTGATGCACAATGGGGACCGGTAAAGGTGGGTTTACATCAAAAAGTCTACGCAGACTTTGCACCGAATCTTGATTGATCGAGATTTTAGTCGACTTTTAATCTTATTTATACCCTCGTACCTTGTTCTATAGCAAATCGCAAAACATATCAACTTATCAAACATGAAAGGGTGCAAGCACTTTAGCCACCCACACAATCTAGAATTCCAGGAAAACTTAGAAGGTGCACAACTCTCTTGCAACGGCTGCAACTTTTCTTGTACCGGTACCCCGGCTTACTCATGCCATGCTTGCAAATACTTTCTTCACGAACAATGCTTCAATGCATCGCGATCATTAGCCCATCCGTTGCACCCCGATCATCCTCTAACACTACTCCCCATTTCAACCCACACTTCAGGTTCGGGTTATGGTTTTTCTTGTGCTGCGTGTGAATTTGATCTCCATGTGCATTGTGCTTATAATGAACTTAAACCTAAAATGCCCGCCACCCCACTACCAAATCAAATCACACCAGAGCCACGAATTGCATTATCACCCTAAGCTGCTTTATAATAGTGGCATGACATGTTCATGTGACGTTTGTGGTACTGTATGTGACGCGAACACTGAAGTATACAATTGCAATATATGTAAGTACGATGTGCATGTCGAATGTGCTAATTTGCCAGGAAGAGTTAAGCGCGAAGATCATGCACATGAACTTGCATTACTTCATTCGAATACATTCCTCTCAGTTACATGTGATGTTTGTAGAGGTGCGCTCGCAAAAGGCAACTCTATGTATGTATGCATGCCTTGTGATTATGGTATACACATAAAGTGTTTAACCGCTAAGGTGTCCGAGAAAGCCCTGATGAATGCGATGTCAGAAATGTTAGATTTACAGCATCATATGAAAATCCACCAAATGACTATGGATACCATATATTATGGCAACCTGGGGTACGTTCCACCGCCTAAACGTTACTATCAACACTCTAATGGTTATTTCTGGAATTGATCTCATGACTCATATACAACGTCGAACTTATGTGTTGTTTAATTATTAGCTCGTTTTCGTTTACTTTTGTGACATTATGTGTTTGTTATCTATATTTTTATTTCAAGTCCATTTGGACCAAAATGTGCTTGTATTTAAATAGAATAATGTTGTAGTTTATCGTACAAAAGATGTACGCATCCGCGAAAGATGCTTTGACTTATTAATGAATTGATGATGTTCACGAGTACTATTATGCCATGATTGAGAATAGCTGCTAGTTTTAATCACATAAGCCAGTTTTTTTTTTCTCATTTTTGGTCATGAAATAATTCTAATCCAAATTTCTCCTTTATAGAAGAATGTTCAATTTTCATCGTGAAACAGCTACAATTTCTTTTCGTATTCCAATCTTCTTGACATCATTATAGATATATCGTAAAAGCAAGAACCAGAAAGTAATTAAGGCAAAAAAAAAACCTTTTGAGAAAATATATTGATCGAGTGACCGAAAAATAACAAATATATTTGCCGAGGTTAGAAGCGGGAGGGGTGACCAAAGGAGGATCAAATATAAGCAAGTTGTAGCCATAATACAAAACTATATCAAGTTTAAAATTTAGAAGTAATGATTATATGATTCATGCTAGCAAAACAAGCTTAGAGGCTGTTTCTTTTTTTTGTGTGGATGTAGTTCCTGAATGCATGCATATAGCATGTCTAGAATAAGAAAAAATGTATTAATGTAGTTTCTTTTTCTTGGTGACTTAATATATCATGGCCAATTTTGCCTTCGATCTGAAACACTGATAACACCAAAGTTTACTAATTTTCATCAACATTACAGCCCTTTAGGCAAAGATAACGTGAACAATCTCCATCAAAATTGCTCATTTTCATCAATAATTAAGAAAACATATGTATACATATCCATTCAAATGCCATACCCTTAAATAATTTTACCATCCCCATTAGCCAAATATCAATCAACTCATGATTCCCTAAAAAATTAATCAAAACAATCTCTTACAATATAAGAACCAATCAATTGCAATAGATTTTTGCTGAAATTAGATGTATAAAAAAATATTTTTGTATTTGATTTCACGAAAAAAGTATATCCACTATTTTGTTCCAGATTGAAATCAAACATAAACATTTTTGTTAGTTTTTTCCAGATCCATTGACACGAAGATCCCCCAAACCACCACAACCATCATCAGGATGACGGTGGCTGCCACTGTAACAGTGGCGGAGGAGGTGGTATTGGCGATGGTACAAAGGGTATAGGGTTTGGAAATCACAGTGGAAGGTGGTTTTGTTTGTGTTATCAAGTTTGGAATTGGTGATATTGAAATGGGATTTTGATTCGTGATCTAATTTTGTTATGAGATTTTGATTCGTGATCTAATTGGTTATTGGTGATATTGAAATGGGTTTTTTTTCTTTCAAACCAAAGATGTATAGATCGATTCAACGGTGAGAAAAAAAAAGAGAAAAATATAAGGGTCATGTGTCATTGTTGTGTCCTGAGTGGAAGAGAGCACATTTTTTAACCTCATCTACAACCAGGATTTCTCTTTCTAATAAGTTGAAAAGAAACACACACAAATCCTGGATGGATTGCGTACTGGTTCCACATGGCCCATTAAGTTAAAAAGAAACAGCCCCTTAGCCTTTTTTGTTAAGTATAGGATACCTTTAGTCTAACCTGACCTCTAATTACCACTTCATAATATTTATATTTTAATTATATAATGGATCCAGTATCTAAATGCAATATTCCATCAACTATCTGGTACATCATGTCTAGCTTTGAGGCATAATTTAACACAGCTTGTCCTCTTAATGTGTTTTGATTTGCATATTTCTTACTAGCTCTCTGCCTTGTGGCTTATAAAGACACGTCATGATACATCTCATTATATCGATTGGTGACTATTTATAAATATACAAAAATCCGAGAATGGAATTCCCATTAAGGAACTACACATGCAACGATTCTACGTATACATGATGAAAGGTGTGTTAAGTTTGAGGTATTAAAGGAGAAGGTGAAGCTAAGGCTGATCAGGGAAGAAACAATTGTTATGCAGTGACTCAAAGAAAGGCTTAGAAGAGGGATATCAGTTTGAGAAGGAGAACACGCGATGCTTGGTAAAAGAACAGAGTGTTACACCTTAGTATAAAGGTGGGAGCAGGAATTGGAGTTCCAGGTCAAAACGACATTGATATTGATGACAATGTAGTTGTTACGAAGGAGGATGGTGTGTTTACTAAGGCGGTTAGTAGGCCGAGGTTTGGCTAACGTATTGCTAATAAGGTAGAAATTACCTTAATAAATGTTTACTAAGGCGGTTTGTAGGTCAAGGTTTGTATGTCATAGCATCTTACTTACTCTTAATCGTCCTTTATACCTACACAACGTTCTTGTTACACCTAATATTATCAAAAATCTCATTTATGTTCGTCAATTTACTAGAGATAATAATTGTACTGTAGAATTTGATGTCTTTGGTTTCTCGGTGAAGAATTTCTTGATCCGTCATATTCTCCTAAGATGTGATAGTTCAGGAGATCTCTATCCGATAACCCAACCTTCTCCTATCCCTCATGCTTTACTTTCTGTCAATCCCACTACGTGGCACCGATGCCTTGGACATCCTAGTGAAGAGGTGCTACGTTTTCTTGTGTCTCGTCAGTTTATTACGTGTACTAATGAAAAGTCTCCATTTGTTTGTCATGCTTGTCAGCTTGGCAAACATGTGAGACTTCCGTTTTCTAGTTCAAATTCTATTATTACTCGTTGTTTTGAGATTGTTCACTCAGATATTTGGACTTCTCCTATCGTTAGTATTGGTGGTTTTAAATATTATGTGTTATTTCTTGATCATTATTCCCATTATTTGTGGATTTATCCTTTACATAATAAATCTGAAGTTTTTCAAAAGTTCTTACATTTTCGTTCTTACGTAAATAATCAATTTAAGTGTGACATTGCGGCTTTTCAGTGTGACCATGGTGGTGAGTTTGAAAACACCAACCTTCTTGATTTGTTTGCTAAAAATGGCATTCAAATTCGATTCTCTTGCCCATAAACCTCTAAACAAAATAGAAAATCAGAACGGATGATACGTACCATTAATAATGTCATCCGCACCCTTCTTTTTCAAGCTCACCTTCCACCATCCTTTTGGGTCGAGGCATTACATATAGCTGCCTACTAACTCAATCTACTTCCCTCATCCGCCATCCAAAATGAAATACTGTTGGGAAATACAAGTCAAAAGGTCAAAGTACTACTAAATAGAAGGTCAAAGTACTGCTAAGTTGAAGATCAAAGTACTGCCTGGAAAAGTCAACGTACTGCCTTTAATATAGGAACCTTAAAGGATTATTAGTTAAACGGTTACATTAGTAGTTATCATGTAACAGTTACATTAGTGATTAGTATTAATTAGTGTTTGTGTCATACAAGGACTGTACACCTACTAGAGTTATCCTTATGTTTATAAAAGGATCTCTAGGAAGGCATTAGAACGACACACAACACAACAGAAACAACAACAAAAAGCATTAGTTAGAAGTATTAGAGATAAGTATTGTGTTAGGGATCTGCAAACTTAGGCAGATTCAACGTGTGATAATACAAATCGTTTGTTAAACCATTGTGAGTTCTTCTTGATACTGTTAACTAGTTTCCGCATAGTTAATTGTATTACATCAGTGTTTCATTGTTATCGACTTGGATTTATTCAAGGAAGTAACATCCTTTACAGGCTAAAGGCTTATTATACTAAGGTATATCGATCCTACAAGTGGTATCAGAGCCTGTGTAGAGACTCTGATCTAGAAGAACTTTAATCATTCGAAATCTTTCAAACCCCAAAAGATGTCTGAAGCTGATCCTATCCCTCCCACCTCATCAGTCACTGCACTAAGAATCCCAATGATCAAGAAGGGTGAATATGACCTATGGTCCATGAAGATGCGACAGTATATTGCCATCACTGATCATATACTATGGGATATAATCACCAATGGAGACCAAGCCACAACTGATCCTGCATCCTCGTCAGCACCAAAAACTTCACTTGCTGCCAACGCAAGAAGAAACAATGAGAAAGCTCTTAACATATTGCTTTCTGCAATACCTGATAGACATCTTCTCAGTTTTCATGATGCTGAAGATGCAAAAACTTTATGGTCAGCCATAAAAGCAAGATTTGGAGGTAATGAAGCATCAAAGAAGATGCAAAAGAATCTTTTGAAACAACAATTCGAGACTTTTACTATCGGATCTAGAGAAGAGCTAGATTCAGCATACGAAAGGTTTCAGAACATCCTTAGTATGCTTGAATTATATGATGCTAAAGTATCCCTTGAAGATGCGAATTTGAAGTTTCTCAGAAGTTTACCATCTGTGTGGCATGTCGTTGCTACAATGATTCGGGGACAACCTGGATTGGATGAATTGGAGTTTGATGATCTCTACAACAACTTGAAGGTGTATGAGCATGAATTAAAGGGTGTTTCAAACTCAAACTCACAAAATATTGCTTTTCTGTCCACTGAAGTCAAAGGCAGTACTTTGAAACAAAGTACTGTTGAACCAGCACATATCCCAAAAGGATATACTCAGGCTGCCTCAAGCACAGTGCAAACTGCTCCTAACTGTGCTTCCCACTCAGATGAAATCATATGTTCCTTCTTTGCTCAACAAGCATCTATGCCTACAACTCATGATGATGAAGATCTGTTGCAAATTGATGAAGATGCTATGGAAGAAATTGACATTCGATGGCAAGTGGCTATGATAACTGCAAGGATAAGGAAGTTTATGAGGAAAACAGGAAGACCCATTGACCTCAAGCCAAAGAATGGGATTACCTTTGATAAGTCAAAGATTGAATGCTTTAACTGTCAAAAGTTGGGTCATTTTGCTAGGGAGTGTAGATTTGCTAAATACCAGGAAAACAGAGCAAATGGTCGTCAGGAAAAGAGGATTGTGGCTATTGAAGATTCAAACTCAAAAGCCTTGGTGGCAACAGACAACAATGAAGATATTGACTGGACCAAGGAATTTGATGCTGAACCAGTGACATTTGCTATGATGGCACTGACTGAAGTTGAACAAGATGATTGGAGCATGGAGTTTGATGCAGAACATGTGCACTTTGGACAAGATGGACTTGGTGATTTTGACTGGAGCAACAAAGCTGATGATACACCAGTGTCTCTAGCTTTGATGGCTACAAACTCAGAGGTACCTTACTGTTCCAAATGTAGTAAATCTTATAAAAAGTTGCTTGAAAGCTATCAAACTGAAAGAGATAATTTTCAAAAGGCTAGGACTGAAATTCTAGGATATCAAATGAGCTTAGAGTCATTAGAAGTCATACTTAAAACACATGAAAAGAATGAATATGCATGGGGTGATAAGTATGAACAGATGGAATATGACTTAAAGATAAGGGATTTGAAACTAGAAGAAAAACAAAAGGAACTAGATCAAGCCTTAAAAGAAAGAGATGATTTCAAGGTAAAACTTGAAAAATGGTCAAATGCTTCTGCTGTACTTAAAATGAAGTCCTAAACAAACAATGGATATTAGTCTGTAAATCATGTTTATAGGATTTGGGGTGACTCTAGTTAGTAGTAAGGAAAGTGACATTCATCTGGGAATTATAAATTCGACTGTATTTTGTATCCAAACTTTCAAAATGCAAAAGGATTCCATGCAGTACTCCACCTTACAGGTACTATCATACCACCTAGGGAAGTCTCTTTTACAGGATAGATGACTAGCTATTAGGAATAAGGTCATTAAATCAAGAGAATACAAAGTCTAGTCAACCAGAAATTGATAGAAATAAAGTCATTATTGAAGATTGGGTTGATAGTGATGATGAAGAGACTGCTTTAAACTTTTCAGAAATTCAAAAGAAAACTGTTTTGAACTCAGAAAATAGTGAAACATCTTTCGAAAACAGGTCACCTAACAGTCAAAACAGTGTTGGTCAAGGATCTAGGAAAAAGGGACTTGGGCACAAAAGGGGTAAAAAACAATTGTTTTTGTATGTTTACAGTCTGAATCCACCTAATCAAAGATTGTGACCTACACGAAAGAACCTTCAAACAAACCCAAACCCATAAACCTAAGGGAACGCAGGGTTCAAGGGACACAAGACCAGTCTGGAACAACATCAATAGGGTGAACCATAGTAACTTCTCAGGAAACTCTAGGTACCCTCACCAAAAGAGGTCTTTTATCCCATCAGCAGTACTTACAAGGGAAGGGACTGCCAGACCAAAAATGACACACACAGTACCTTTAAAAAGTACTGCTAATGTGTTTTATCAAGGTACTGCTAGACCTAGAGTTCCACAAGCAGTACTTTCACAAAGTACTGGTAGACCTTATTATCCAATGATGGATAATATAAGACCTAGAACCTCAAGTTTTTCACCATAACAAGATCTTCTACCACAGGACCTCCTCACAGACCACAAAGACCCAAGACAATTATGAAATCTTATCTGGGTTAAGAAAGAAAGTTATTGTTGGATCACAAGCTAGTACTTCCACAAAAATAACATATTCCAACATTATTTCCATTAAAAATCCAACACAAAACAATTATACCAAAATGGTCATATAATATATTTTAATATTTTGAACCATTAACAAACCCCACAATCACCATATATAAATAACCACCAATATTTTAACCCATACTAACATCCAATTTACCCACACTATACACCAACAAAAACACTATAAATAACATTTTCACCCATACTCTCACACAACTCAAAATCACAAACAATCCTTTTAATCACATAATAAATCCATATTCTACAATTTCCATCATAATCAAACCCTCATACCCCTTATTAACATATTCAAAAATTCCCATCAACCCAACTTCTTCCTCCACCCTTTCACCCTTCCCACCACACTCCAACAATCCACTCCTAATATCATACATACATATTCTTATCAACCTAACCCACACCACATTAAAACCCAATATCACATCTCACTAATAAACAACCACTTCACATTATATACAAACAACACACCCCCTTATACTAAATAATAATCTTCACATATAAACCAAATCTCACCACTCCCTCCAATTATTCTACACCCCTAAATTCAACCCTCCACTCCAACCAACATTATTCTAACACATTAAATTAATCCCCTTCTCCCCCTTCATCCTATACAACATTCCCTCCTCAATTTTTCCATACCCCCGACCCTCTCCAAAACCCACCAAATTAACCCTTCCCACATTAACTCTTTACCCAACCCCTCCAAACCCTCAATCACCTAACCATACATTCCATACTACACTTTACCCCACCACATTCAACGCACTCTCACTCCCACTGTCCACTATGTGAATGATCTTCACACCATGTCTACCTGAAGTCTCATCTCACGTCCCAACTGTGAAAACCAAATCATATCCCCGTCGAGTCTTTCACACCTAACTCTAAATTCCATCCACAACAAAATCCCAATAAACTCCCCACCTCACCTCCCCAAAACTCAAAAAACTTTTCCAACAAACACCTCTCCTCTATCTCGAAGTCTCATCCCAATAGATAGAAATACCAGAATCAACTTTCAGTAATGTGAGATCTCCTGATTGTTCTCCATCCCTAGTGTCGTCAGTGTCACAAAAAATCACAAGAAAAAGTCGCCATTTAGAACTCCTTAGTCAGAGCACCACAATAAACTCTGTGAGATAATAAAAACACATTAGACAATATAGACGTCATTAACCTAACTGCTCGATGTGCTGAATCTAGTAGTACCTGCTCTCCACACCACACTACGCTCCCGAGTGCCAACCTCTCTCTGACAATCTCGCTTACCCCCCTACCACATCACGTCCCAAGTATATAGATCAAGACTAAAGAGCTGATATCATGAGTAGATATATCAACCTCACACTCATGTAGAAAAACTGATCTCTACACATATCTCTGTGTGTCACCTGGAAACACCCACCACACACTCAGTAGATATGTCCTCCTGTTGTTCTTAGCTACTTAAAAGAGCAATAGTGTTCCATCCCACTCTCCCTCATCAAAGAGTACATTCTGCATGATAGATAGGATACCCATCACTCTTAGCCTTGTCATTGAGTATCTAGTCAATCATTATCTCTCAGATTACTGTACATCAGAAGTGCCTTGTCATGTGCATAAAGAATTCTCCTATATTGCACATCACCACTGTTGAGTGAATGGAATATCGATGTGTGTGTATCTTCCCTTATCTACTATAGTCATCTAGAAGACTAGTCTCTATACACGTTCGAGTGTGCAAAAACTGTAGTACGCAAAACGATATCTCCAGACCAATAAGATCAAACCATGTGTGCATCAGTGTCAAACTCCGGACATACGTGTAATACATGATGATCTCAAGAAGAAAGAAAGTTATCAGGAAGAGAGTTCCCTTAGAAAGAGAACTCTATATGAGTACAAACTCATTAGAAAAACGTATAGATATTATAACGTATAGAGTGAAATGTGTCACACAAATCTCTCGACCCACGCTCTAGGAGACACTTCGAAAGTGATAAGGATAAGACTAGGCCTACTATACACTGTCAAGATCCTATTGACAAAAATGAGACAAAGAGTAGAATGTAATAACTGTGCGTCAGTCACTATAAACACTGTACTCACTCAACCCCCTCAACACCACACTCGTAAGAATCCCCTCTTGTATATGTGGTGTATCACATCATCCCTATATTGCGTCTGATCGGACACATCACTCACAACAACGCAAACTGTGCTCTCCCTACTCCCAGATACCTGTGTGTGCGTCTTATACAGTCCTGCTAATTGAATGTTCATAGCCGATACTAATTACTGTCAGTAATTCACAAGTACTCATACGTCACCAAAATGTTGTAAAATATATAGATGCAATAAATCGACGAACTAAATGCCCAAGTGCCCGACACCCTCCCGGTAATCTGAAGAATTAACCGTGTAGATGTATGACCCAATACAAGAACATAGATACTAACACTACCACACACGTATAATCTACTACCAAAAACTCATGACTGTACATCCTTTTTACAATGTTGTAGTACTTTCCATACCGTAATACTCTGAGAAAATCTTACCAAGAACTAATCTATGACACAGAAGAATATCACAATGATGTGTATACCTAGCCAGCGCAGATGTGTAATGAGTAATATAAATCAAGTAATCTACTCCTAATACTGAAACACAGCCACAATATGAAAAAACCAATCTCTCTCTCTCATCAGTAAAGAATGTAAATAAGTCCCAGAAAAATATAGAACCTCATAAAACCTACATAAAATGAATAATTCAACTGTTAGAAAAAAACTAAAACAACCATAATGTTTTTCAAAATAACCGCAACAATCTACACGGTCAGTACAACGATTGATATGAACTTTTGTATGTAGATATATAAGTCACTCTCTGGAACGCTAACTTTCGCTGTTGTAGAGATCTACTGAGATATCTGTATAATCACGATAAAAGGAGTAGTTCTATAGAATAACCAGAGTATATCATGATTATTTATCGCGAGTAAGAGGTACGTAACTATCTCCTCAGCTATTCTTGAATCATTGATGAGATAACATAAGTTGGGTAATATCCGGAAGGCGTTTTTGTTGTGATCCGTGAATGTGGGTGAACTTACAGGATCTCTCTCGAGCAGGAGACATATAAGCGCCTTGTGCTCTCTCTATCCCTGGTGTTCGCCGCTCATGCGCTCGCGCTCGCTGCTGCGTGAGATCGGTGAGCATTTTGTAGCTGATGGCCAGAAGGTTGTCCGGTGAGAAAGTGTAAGGTATTGTGACTGTGTAGGGGTTGAATAGATCGTGTACTAGGTGCTGCACGCAGTATATCTGCAGTTGTCCGTAGTAAAAAATTCGCTATGTTATATTGTTAAAAAAAACCTCAGATTGTAATATACTCTCGCTTAGAAAAAGCTGTCGCACACTGCCTGTGAAGACGCTCAAGATAAAAAAAAATAGAAGTGTCTTAGAGAGTCTTAAAATTGTGTCGTTTTTAGATTTAAGGTGCCTTATGATGAGCAACTCTCGGTTCTTCTGGGAGTTGATTCGACAAAATTCGTGTGCCTCAAAATACTCTGAAGCCCCTACGGGTAGTTGTTTGAACCTTTTAATTCGAAGACATTTGAATATTGTGCACGATGCACTGTTAATCGCGAAGTTAGTACTCTGCACCTCGGAAGTAGAGATGAGATAGGGACTATGATAGAATCATCAGAAGTTGCTGCGCGCGACTAAGGCGCACAGTAAGGAGGGAATTAGCGGGGTGATGTAGAGACGTGGCTCGTCGTCAGTTCAGCGCTGGCCTACTAGTATGATCTCGCTGAGACGCTAAAGCTCACGTGTGGGCTGTGTGAAGGAGCTCGTCGTTTGAATTGTACTAGTAGATTATGGTGCTAAGAATCTCTCGCTCGATCTCAGTTATAGATATATATTAAATGCAATCTGTGTGATGAATTTTTGGAAGACGCCGGACTCAAGAGAACGTAGTCGCGACACTGTGGCTCGTATAAGTATTTGCATGCCGCTAGCTCGCGTGTGTGAACTCTCGCTTGAGCGTAAGTAGGAGTTATGCTCTCTGCGGATAAATGATGATCTCAAGTTTCTAGTCCTACGCCAAGTCAGTAAGTTTCGCGTGCACGTGGGTTGGAGTGTCTACGGTGTGCTTGAGTGTTAGTGGAGTGCGAACGCGCACTATGTGTTAGGTGTTTGTGGTGTGTTCATAGATTAGTGCGTTATGAATGAGGCGTGTGTGTACCGGTGGGGGGTTTGTGCGAAGGAGTGAGACACCCCTTCTCGCGGATCTGCTCGTGTGATGTGATCTCTGCACACTAGAGACGTGTGTGTTAGTGAATGTGAAGAGATGAGTTGCTTCGCTCTCACGATCGGTATTGTGTCAGAGTCAATCAATGTGTAAGTGTGTACGCGCGCATCCTCTGTCGTTAGCTGTCATATAAGAGAGATAGTGGAGAGAGAGTAGAATCTGAAAAGAAGAGTGTGACGGGGTAGTCTTCGTGGGAGAGAGTAGTGTTCGTTTCGTGCAACTAGAGAGTGTGTGTGTAGTGATCGAGTAGAGTGTGGAAGGCGTGTTGAGAGTGCACTGTAGAATCGTTCTCGTTCGCGGATCGCATAGTGACCGAATCGGCGATAGTGGTGATCAGGATGTCGTTCACGTTTACTTTGGTGGTAGTTAATCACATTACGTTCGGGCATTGTCCACATCATGGATTTTCATTAATTGCATTCACTCGATACATTATACATGCCTAGAATAAACTCTAATGATCAGGATTCATTAAATTTCCATTCGCACGTCGGGTGGTAAACTTTTGGAATAAAATGCCTCGTGATTGCCTAAAAGAATCATTGAAAGCAAATCCAAAGTTCGTAATTCACGTAACAAACCGGTTGTTGCCAAAGTGAGGTTCGTAGCCACTTCACCCTCGAAAATTCTTCGATGTTGCTGAGCTGAAAGATATGTGAAAAGCCTTACTTCTTGAATAAGAAAAATCAATCTCCGCTCTATCTTGTAAATGCGGTTGAGAAAAGTTGTGTTACTTGCGTGGTGAGTGCTCCATTCCTACAAAACTTGTCCAGCCACCCATGGCAATGTTTATCAAGATAATATTCAAAAGATATGTCTCTCAAGAGCGCAGCTAACTACACACCAAGGAAAACAGGTTATCGAGCACCCGATTGCATAAGCAAATTGACCTCCTGTTTTCCTCCAGTTCAAAAACAATTTAGAATATGCAAAATCAAGGAAACAATCAGAATCGTTACAACCAAAACCGGGGGAATTTCAATCAAGCTCCAGCTTACCAACCCCCGGTTCATCAAGGTCAATCTATCGACCTCAGGTTTGTCCAACCTCTGGCTTAACAAGCTCATGCCTAATCAAGCTTCAGCTCCTCAATTCAAGGGGCCTTACTTGTATCAAAGGAGATTTCCAGCCTACATTTAAAGGCTATGATGCTTATATTCTGTTAATGTGTATGGGATACATGCAAACTCAAGGTCAAAACATGCAAAATCAATTGACCAATCTCACGGACATGCTTTCTAAATTTGCCACTTCTAATACAGCTCTACTTCGGGAACTCTCCCTGAGTAACTCTTGTTTTACTAACCCTAGGAGTACTTGAAGGTATTACCTCTCGAAGTTGGCGGTGCTTACAAAGGACCCACGATTCTTATTACTTCTTTTCCTAAAGTAATGGAACGTGAGACCGAGGTCACAAAGGACACGATGCCTCCTACTAATAATGGAAGCATCGAAGACGTCCCACCTCTGGTTG
The DNA here is from genome assembly GCA_026074375.1 of Tanacetum coccineum. Classification (NCBI taxonomy): domain Eukaryota; kingdom Viridiplantae; phylum Streptophyta; class Magnoliopsida; order Asterales; family Asteraceae; genus Tanacetum; species Tanacetum coccineum. The sequence goes on from BQNB010024149.1 coordinate 52,064, forward strand.
TCCCTGTTGTCCATCCATGTATCAATCTCTGGAGCCTTAAATGCTCCCGTTAGTGATTCAATACTAACCAAAATAGCATCAATCCATTTCAACTTCATATGAAGAAATGATGAAGACGTAGTGAAAAAAGCTAACTGACCAAATTGAGGAATTCTTACGAAATCTTTAGAGTTTTGCGTTCGAAATTAGCTTTACGATTGCCTTGATGCTTTATGCCTAAATTAGCTCGGACTCTAAAAACCTTAATCGGATACAAAGAAAAGTTGAGTGAAATGGCTAGAACCCCATTGAACGAGAATTGCTCAGCGGTCATCCTCAACAAGTTACCAAAAAAACTTAGAGACCTTGGCCGATTTCTTATCCATTGTGAATTCTCCGGGATTGATACATGCAAGCCTTGGCTCGATCCTTGGCCAAGCATTATCTTATGCCATATTCGTATGGAAAAATCTCTCCTTCACGGAACTAAACCCACCGACTTGCCATACCACTAGAGCTAGCAGACGGTTTCGTTCTCTAAACATCGGTATCACGAAGACGTCTAATGTAACCGGTGGGGAAAGTCTCCAATTTCCTAGCAGATTTTGTGGTCGTAGTTTTTGAACCAGACCCACGAGTACCATTAATTATCGGAGGAGTTCTTAAAGACCAGGTCGTGCATATATAGCTGTAATACGAAGGTGAATAACCTTCGTGTTGGTAGAGAGGCCATTACAATTAATCTGACCAAACTTCGAGATACACGGCTACTTACTACTCATATAACGGCAAACCGAAATTGACGTCATCTATATGCTTGTGAAGATACTCTCATGAAGTTCTTGGTTTCTTGTATGTGTTGATTCTTGAGTGGCAATTCCACTCCTTACTATGATCCAATCTTCTCTACTTCATCTCCGACTTTAACTCCATTCGGGGACAGTGATTTTCTCCTTTTCGAAGAAGCCAACTCTTTTCTTGTTATAAGGATGATCCAACTTCATCGGAAGTTGATCCAACATATTATGACCCTGATGGGGACATTCTTCTCCTCGAAGCAATTCTCAATAGTGATCCATCACCACCACCTCCCAATTAAGGAAATTATTTTCCGGAAACTCGAAAAGATCTTAAAATTTGTGAAGCAAACTCTTTAGTTAATGATCCCTCTGAGGTTGAACTCAAGGCCTTGCCACCTCATTTAGAATATGCATTTTTAGAAGGTAACGACAAGTTACCCGTCATAATTGCAAAAGATTTAAAGAATGAGATCATATAAGAGAACCAAGATAAAAGGCTCAGAGCAAATGTAGCAAATCACATAAGAAATCAAAGATAGAGAGGAATATGTCATGAGCAACCTTAACGACAAGGTCAGAATATCTGAACCTTATTCCGAAGCAAAGCAATAATCAAGAAACACACCACAGGAATATCTAAATACTCCTCTTGACCGAACCTAAGAAATGATAAATTCGGAATTACAACCATTCATTTATGTTATATTTCATTTTTAGAAACTTGCCATTTTTAGTAACTTTCCAAAAATTAGTAATATTCATAATTTGATGATTCTATTACGTATTTTGATTAGATTAGGGACTGAATATGCCAATTACCTTACAAGTTTAGGGTTTTATATGACAACTTTCCATATTTTTAGGGTTTAATATGCAAAATCAACAAATTTCAAGGTTATAAGTGTATATCAATGTTTCACATTTTATTCTGATTTTATACCTTCCATTTTGTGTATTTTACAAGTCAACCCTTAATTTTACACAAATTTAAATATTTTAGCCCTTTGGTTTATTAATTAATTAAACATTATCTTTAATTATCCATAATTACAAAACAAGCCCTTATAGATTAATTATGACAAAATCATACTTATACATTAAATACTAACCTATCTCTATACATTTCAGAATTTAACAATTTCTGTCCCATCTATTTAATTAATTAATTTATAATTACTTATTATAGTAATTAACCATTTTAAATCCAAAATAATATCAATATGACATTTTATACCCCCAATTATTTTATACAGAATATAATAAATATAATAACATGTCTAAAACAGACCCCATAGTTTCAGAAATTACAAAACAAGTCCTTATACTTTTAAATAGCAAATCGGATAACAAATAAATCACTAAAACCCTAATTAAATTTTTCCCAATCACAAACATAATTATTTCCCAATAATTGGCATTAAATTCACCTGGAAAAATTATCAAAACCCTAACCCTAATTTTATTTCTTTCCTTTTTCCTTTAATTCGAAATTTGGGCAGACAATGATAAATCCTAATAATTTTTCAAATCCTTCCTAAATTTCCCAACAAATATTGAGTTTTTATGACTATTATAAAAAACCTTATAAAAATATAAAATCAATTGTACAAATAATTTTTATGCCGATTTCATAATTAGCTAAAAATTAGGGTTTCGAACATGTTTTAATTTATAAAATCAAAATAACATGCATGATAATTTTTCTCATGCATAGAACGAATTAATATGATGAAAATTGAGATACAAAAATACCTTTGATGATTCTTGATGATTTAATGAATTATTGAACCCGGTTGCTTAATTCGAACCCAAAACAAATACCACAATCGAACCAAGCACTTTACAATCTTCCCACTATTTTTCCCACAATCCTTGACCTTCAAATCACCTTAGAAAAATCGTGCAAGCCTTGGAAAAATTCTGTGCCGCCTCTTTTAGATTTTAGGGTTTCGGGAATTATGGTTTTAGAGTTTTAACAAATGAAAAGTGTATAAAAGATATACTTAGAGTATTTGGCCGAAATTTGGCCTTTTAAAAATGGACTAATTCAGATTTTAAACTTGCATAATTTATTTTGTATTTATCCTAATTTATTTTAATTTAATTTGTAAAGTATACATAAACAAATATTAATATTTTCGGCTAATATATATATACATAAATATTATTTATTTTTCTTGTATAATATAAGGTATTTTAATCTTACATAAATTTCATAATTGTCACATGTTGTATTTTTATAATTTCTAGAATTAAAATGAAGTTTATTCATGCTTTTATGTATTTTCTTGCATTAGGGGTATTTTGGTAATTTTACACTTGTTGAGATTTTTAGGTTTTATAGGTACCCTTACCAAAAGAGGTCTTTTATCCCATCAGCAGTACTTACAAGGGAAGGGTTGAAAAGTACTGCCAGACCAAAAATGACACAAACAGTACCTTCAAAAAGTACTGCTAATGTGTTTTATCAAGGTACTGCTAGACCAAGAGTACCACAAGCAGTACTTTTTACAAAGTAATAGTAGACCTTTATTATCCAATGATGGTTGATATCAGACATAGAACCTCAAGTTTTTCACCATTCAAACAAGGTCTAATCTAACAAGGAATCCTCTACAACCACAAAGACCTAAGAAAATTGTGAAATCTATCTGGGTTAAGAAAGAAAGTACTGTTGGATCACAAGCAGTACTTCCACAAAATGTAAGTGTCAAAGGGAGTGCCATGATAAATCCAACACAAACATGGAGACCAAAAGGGGCTTATCTAGATTCTGTGAATAGGGATAATGGATCTTACACACTCAAGCAATTTGAGTATGTAACTCCATTAGGGGTATCCAAGTCAGTTATGACTTGGGTCCCTAAAAGAGTCTAATTCTTTAAATTGTTTGTACAGGGCAATCCAGAAGAAGATCTCAAAGATTATGCTATAATTGACAGTGGTTGCTCTGGAAGTATGACAGGAGACAAGGACAAGCTGTCTGATTTTAAAGAATTCAAAGGTTGGTTATGTGGCTTGGAAATTGATCCTAAAGGAGGAAGAATCACGGGAAAGGAACCATCAAGACATCATGGCATGACTTTGAGAAAAAAAAAAAAAAGTCAGCTATGTGGAGGAGCTTTAAGTTCAATCTCCCTATCTGTTTCTCCAAATCTATGATAAAGAAGCATCATGTTTCTCTTAATAATAAGGAGTGTTTATTCTTATCTCCAAAGGTTTAAGTTTGGTTGATGATGATTGGTGGATAATTTAGAGCTCTAGGAAGATGTTGTATACAGTCTGGATCTAAAGAATATCATTTCCTTCTGGAGGAGTAACTTGTTTGGTTGCAAAGGCAACAAAGGATGAAGCTGTCTTATGGCACAGAAGATTGGGGCATGTAAACTTCAAGAATATTAACAAATTGGTTAAAGGCAATCTGGTTAGAGGTTTACCTTCCAAGACATTCAAGCTTGATCATTCATGTCTGGCATGTAGAAAGGGTAAACAGCACAGGGCTTCTTGCAAGAAGATTGAAGAAAGAACAGTCAGAGAACCTTTAGAATTGCTCCATATAGATTTATTTGGACCTGTTTCAGTAGAGAGTGTAAATAGGAAAAAGTACTGCTTGGTGGTCACTGATGACTGTAGTAGATTCAGTTGGGTGTTTTTCTTGGCTTACAAGGATGAGACATATGATATGCTTCATGATCTGATTGTGGGTTTAGAAAACAAGCTAAGACATAAAGTGAAGACCATCAGGTGTGACCATGGAACAGAGTTCAAGAATCATTTAATGAATGAGTTTTGTGCCAAGAAAGGAATCAAGAGAGAATATAGTATTGCAAGGACTCCACAGCAAAATGGTGTTGCGGAAAGAAAGAATAGGACTCTCATTGAAGCAGCTAGAACTATGCTAGCAGACTCACTTTTACCTATTCAATTTTGGGCTGAAGCAGTCAATACTGCTTGTTATGTGCTTAACAGAGTTTTGGTGACTAAACCTCAGATGAAGACTCCTTATGAAATTTTGATGGGCAGATCTCCTAACATCAGTTTCATGAGACCTTTTGGATGTCCTCTGACTATACTTAATACCCTAGATCAATTGGGTAAGTTTGATGGCAAGTCAGAAGAAGGCTATCTGTTGGGATACTCTACTAGCAGCAAAGGTTTTAGAGTCTATAACAGGGTAACAAGAAAAGTTCAAGACTGTCTTCATGTAGACTTTCTTGAGGATCAGGAGAATCAAAAAGGAAAAGGTCCTGATTGGATGTTTGATCTTGAACTTCTAACTCCTTCAATGAATTACATACCTGTAAGGAAAGAAAACTATGCTGATTCAGGAGGAAAAGTATCAACTTATGATGATGTTGAAGATTTAGATGACCAGCAGTTTATTGTTCATGGTCCAAGCATTAATGCAGCTCAGAATAAGCATTCAGAGGAACGTACTGCTGACAAAGAAGTTCCATTGTCCTCTGAGGAACAAGCTCTACATGATGAGCTTGTGAGTTTGATGCATCAAGAATCTATTGCTAAAGTTCATAATGATGCTCAAAGGAACGCTTTTGAAGAGGAAAAGAGGAGAATAACACTTGAAAAGGGAAAAGAAAGTGCCAACAGTACTTTAACTCTAAGTACTGCTAACACACCTTCTCAAAGTACTGGTAATACACCTACAGGTTTCTTTGATGCAGGACAGCATTCTCTTCCTTCCAGTGACTTAAATCTACCTCATACGTCTGGAATGGAAACCTTTCCTGATGATGATCATATGAAACATTTGTCAGATTCTGATGATGATGTTCCAAAAGATGGTGTTTTCTCTACAAATTCTTTTGATGATGAAAATACAGACAATGAGGAAGATGGAGCGCCTGATTACAACAACATGGATCACACCATTGATGTCAGCTCTACTCCTACACTTAGAATTCATAAGAATCATCCTCAGAGTCAGATTATTGGCAAAAGTACTGCTGGGGTTCTAACAAGAAGAAAGCTTAAAGAAAGTGCTTCTGTCCAACATCAAGCATTGCTGTCTTTTATATACAAACAAAACAGAACTAACCACAAAGATCAGCAAACATGCTTGTTTGCTTGTTTCTTATCTCAAGAGGAACCCAAGAAAGTCTCTCAAGCCTTAGCAGATGAAAGTTGGGTTGAAGCGATGCAAGAAGAACTGCTTCAATTCAAGCTACAAGAGGTATGGGTGTTATGTGACCTACCAGAAGGCAAGAGGGTGATTGGAACTAAATGGGTTTTTAGAAACAAGAGAGATGAACGGGGTACTATTATCAAGAACAAAGCACGCCTAGTTGCACAAGGGTACAGACAAGAAGAAGGTGTGGATTATGATGAAGTATTTGCACCAGTTGCCAGAATTGAAGCAATCAGACTCTTTTTGGCATTTGCATCTTTCATGGGCTTTACTGTCTATCAGATGGATGTCAAAAGTGCATTCTTGTATGGCAACATCACAGAAGAGGTATATGTCAAACAGCCTCCAGGTTTTGAAGATCCTGCTCATCCAAACAAGGTCTACAGAGTTGTCAAGGCACTTTATGGCCTGCATCAAGCCCCAAGAGCATGGTATGAAAGACTCTCCTTTTCATTTGGAAGCTTTTTCGGACAGTGACTATGCCGGGGACAACCATGATAGAAGATCAACGTCAGGAGGATGTCAGTATCTTGGGAGAAGACTAGTTTCTTGGCAATGCAAGAAACAAACAATTGTGGCTATATCTTCTACAGAAGCAGAATATGTAGCAGCTGCAAGTTGTTGTGCTCAGGTTCTTTGGATGCAAAATCAACTACTTGATTATGGATTTAACTTCATGAACACTGAAATCCATATAGACAATGAGAGCACCATTTGCATTGTGAAAAATCCTGTTTTTCACTCAAAGACCAAGCATATTCAGATTCGACATCACTTCATTCGAGATTGTTATGAGCAAAGGCTCATTAATGTGGTCAAGGTTCATACTGATGACAATGTAGCAGATTTACTCACCAAAGGCTTTGACTTGGCAAGATTCAACTTTTTGGTGGTAACAATTGGGATGATGAACCCATAGCTATCTTTGAGGGGAGGATCACATATAAAGTACTGGTGATCAAGTAAAGTACTGTTTGCTCAGGTACTTTGGATGCAAAATCAACTGCTAGATTATGGATTTAACTTCATGAACACTGAAATCCATATAGACAATGAGAGTACCATATGCATTGTGAAGAATCCTGTTCTTCACTCAAAGACTAAGCATATTCAGATTCGACATCACTTCATTCGAGATTGTTATGAGCAAAGGCTCATTAATGTGGTCAAGGTACATACTGATGACAATGTAGCAGATTTACTCACCAAAGGCTTTGACTTGGCAAGATTTAACTTTTTGGTGGTAACTATTGGTATGATGAACCCCTAGCTACATTTGAGGGGAGGACTACATGTAAAGTACTGGTGTTCATGTGAAGTACTGTTCTGGTTAGAAAGAATCTTTGGAAGCATTATTGTTATGCTTAAGGGGAGGATATGAATGATTGTTCAAGGTTTTCATGATTTGAAGAGATTTTTTGCTAAATTGCAGGGTTGTGATTGACAAATTCGAGTTGTAAAGCTTTTTAGGTTGAAAGTACTGCTTAGACAACTAAGTACTGTTCTAACGTTCGGTCAACGGTCAAACGCGCGTTTTTGAGATAAAGACGTATTTACAACGGTAACTTTCGTTGTTACCCATCGCAACCTATAAATGCTCAACTGAATTGCATTTTTCTCTCACTTCTTTCACAAATTTTGTAAATACAACCTTCGACGCACATCAATTTCATATCAAATGGCAAATATTCGCACCTGTAACAAACACAACATGATTGCTTGTGTGGAGAAGACTGCGCATAATGCTGATTTTTATCAAATCATTGATTATCTCACTGGATGCTCAATTAACTATTCGTTGTTAGTTGATCCTGATCTAATTGGTCCGTGGCTTCAACAATTTTGGGCTACAGCTTCTCTAAGAGTAATCAATGAGGTGCCTCACATTCGCGCAATGGTAGCTGGAAAAAGGGTTTTGATTTCAGAGGAAACCATTAGGGCTGATCTACTATTCGACGATGCTGATGGTGTTGATTGTTTTCCAAAGCAAGTTATTTGGGACTCGCTCAGAGACATTGGCTATGAGGGTAATTTGGCACAACTTACTTTTTCTAAACCTCTGTTTAGCCCTCAGTGGAAGTATTTAATTCATGTCTTACTTCACTGTCTTAGTCCTAAGAGTACATCATGGGAACAATTTGGGACTAACATAGCATCAGCTCTGGTAGGATTAGCAACCAACCAAAAGTTCAACTTTTCTTTGATGATAATGAATGGAATGCTAGGACATATTTCAAATGGTACACCTTTTCTTATGTATCCTAGATTCATTCAACTATTTTTGAACAAGCAATTAGAGGGAGTAACCAGACCTTAGAATTTTATACCATCAGTTACTCTTCCCTCTAAGGTCTTTACTTTTATGAGAAAGCATAGTCCTAAGTTCTCATGTCGAATTACACCTTTGACTCCACCTATGTTAGAGATCGTAACAGCATTAGCAGCAGAAGAAGCACATAGTGAGAGTACTCATTCTAGGGCTGAAAGTTCTCCAAGGAATGCTCAAGGTACCCCTACTCAAAGTGCTGCTCAAGATAGTAGTCTTCAAGGTACTGCTGAAATTCAAGGTACTGCTGATTTTCAAGGTACTGCTGATTTACAAGGTACTGCTGAAGTACAAGGTACTGCTGACTTCCAAGGTACTGCTGAAACTCAGGGTGCTGCTGATATTCCACAATCTCCCAATGATTATACTCCCACAGATGCGTCTCAAACATCTGGAGGAGATGAGGGACTTTTGGATCTCTATGCTTTGAACAGGGAGGTTAGGAGGCTCAAGAAGCAAACCATTTCTCAAGCCAAACAGATTCGCAAGCTCAAGGCCAAACTCAAGAAACTGTCAAAAGTGGTCGAGCCAGTGGTCAATCATCACGCTTTTTGGGTAAAAAGTCAGAACCTTAAGAAGCAAAAGAGACGAAGAAAGAAGCAAAGGAAGAAGGTGTCTTCAGTCAAACTGGGGAGGAATAAAGATGAAGGTAATTTGTCTGAAGAGCATCATGATCAAGATGATGAAGGTTTTGATGCTACAGAGGCTGCTGTTACTCCTGACTTTGAA
>BQNB010024150.1:0-61041 GCA_026074375.1 Tanacetum coccineum
GGAAATCCAAAACAGGTGGTTGTCAATTTCTTGGACAAAGACTTATCTTATGGCAATGCAAGAAATAGACCATAGTGGCTACTTCTACAACTGAAGCTGAATATATAGCTGCTGCAAATTGCCGTGGACAAGTATTGTGGGTTCAAAATCAACTACTGGACTATGGTTTCAATTTCATAAATACCAAATTCCACATTGATAATGAAAGCACAATCTGCATTGTGAAGAACCCAGTGTATTATTCCAAGACAAAGCACATTGAGATACGCCACCATTTTATAAGAGATTGTTATGAGAAGAACCTCATTAGTGTGGAGAAAATTCACATAGACTTAAATGTAGCTGACATATTAACTAAACCTTTTGATGGACCACGGTTTAATTACTTAGTGGTTAGTATTAGGATGATAAACACATAGCTACATTTAAGGGGATGCTAGAGTGTATATTGTGTATACTTCTGGTAGTTAGTTTAACTAAAATCTGGCTTAAGTAGTATTAATACTGGTAGTTAATAGTATTAATTCTGGTAGTTAGTAGTATTAATTCTGGTAGTTAGTAGTATTAATTCTGGTAGTTAATAGTATTAATTTGGGTAGTTAGTTTAAGTTAATTCTGTCTATACAAACTCTTGCAGCATATTTTTCTTTGTTTTAGACTAATTCTTGTAGGAATAGCATAGATTTGCAGATGTAAGGCAGGTGTGATAAGGTCTTTGTTTTGTTAATCTTCAGTAAATACTTAATTCTGGTTGAAAAAGAGTTAATTCAGGTTGTAATATAATTAATTCTGGTTGACCAAAGTTAAGTCTGGTAGTGTAAATTTTAATACTGGTAGGTTATTGTTAGTACTGGTTGCGGGAAAATTGACTTTCTCTGTTTAAATATTGTTTAAATGTTACCGTTACAGATTTTTACGGCGCTATTGTTGTTAACAGAGAAGCTATATATAGATAATGTTTGATTTCTCTTTCATACTTATCTGTTTATTGCTATCTCCTTTTCGCAAAGTAAAAATCTTCTTTATTTTTATAAAGAATATAGTCAATTGTCTTGTTACCAGCATCTACTACCTCACTCATAACTAAACCCAGTAAATCTTCATTTCAAGTCACTACCTTTTATTACTACTTTTGATTCATGGCTTAATTAAAATACTGCGACAAACATAATCAAGCGGGGTTCTTGCGCAAGCCTGATGAAAGTGCAGGATTTGCAGAGACAGTGGATTTTTTAAGAGGTTCTAACCTTAGGTATGCTTTAACTACTAATCCCACTATCTATGATTCCCTAGTTAAATAGTTTTGGCAGACTGCTACTGCCAACACTCTTGCTGATGGGACTCTAGAATTACAGGCAACTATTGATACCATTGTATATACAATCACTGAGGCATCTATTAGAAATAAGCTTTACTTAGAAGATGCTTCAGGGATTACAATGTTGCCAAACAATGAGATTTTTGAAGGGATGGGGCATATGGGGTATCCTACAGACGGATCTTTTACCTTTTGGAAAAGCTTTTTCACACCCCAATGGAGATTTTTAGTCCACCATATTTTGCATTGTATAAGCTCTAAAAGTGGTGGATGGGATCAATTTGGTAGCAATATTGCTACTGCTTTGATTTGTCTTTCCACTGGCAGAGTTTATAATTTTTCAAAACTAATTTTTGATGGCATGGTGGCAAACTTAAAAAGCAAAACAAAGTTTTTGATGTATCCTTGTTTTTTGCAACTGATTTTGGAAATTCAAACGGAAAACAAACACCCTTATCTGGCTGTGACCCTGACCAAAAAGATTTTTAGGAATATGAAAAGGGGTTTTAGAGGGGCACCAAGACCTTTGTTGCCTGCTATGCTGCTTGTTGCTACTACTAATCCAAGTGCAGGTCAAGAACATCCTGATGTGGCTCAATCTCAACCATCATCATCCACAATTCCAGTACCATCTACATCTTTACCACCAGAACAATCTCCACCACCTATACCTACTCCTATCCCTGCATCTACACCTACACCTATCCCTGAAACTGACCCTGAACCTATGGAGCACACTTTTGAGGAACCATCCCCTGCACACCAACACTTCTCACCCCCACAAGAGCATGCCCAAGGACAGATGACTGTGGATGATTTGCTTCAATTAGTTCCTCAATTAATGACAAGAGTTGATAGTCTGGAAAAGGATCTCAAGCAAACCAAGCTGACAATGGGGAGTGCTATTGTGAAGTTGGTCAAGAAGGTGAAGAAGCTGGAAGGTATTTTGAAAAGGAGAAATGTGGTCTTATCAGACTCTGAAGAGGAAGAACCTGAGGTTTCTTTTGTTAATTTGAGGAGGAAGAAACAGAGGCTCAGGGGAGGAAGACTCATGATTTAGATCCTCTGGTTTCTTTGGTACAAGAGCTTGTTACTCCCTCAAAGACTGCCAATGCTTCAGGGGAGAAACAAGTTGAAGACATAAGTCCTACAACTCTAGAAGCTGCTGCAATCTTAACAAAAGTTCACAAGATCAAGTCAGTTGACAAAGGAACGAGATACCAGAGAAGGAAGAGTTCAAAAGAATTTGTTATGGTACTGGTTTGGACTATTGAAGAAGCTAAGTTTGCCTTTTGAAAAGTTCATATAGTGGCATTAAAGTTAGTTTGGTTTGAAGAGAATAATTGCTGGCATTGATCCAGTTAATACTGATAGCATAAGAGTCTCAGTACCTTCTCAGACTGAGGTAGAAGAGAAGGAAAGGCTCCTATGACAGAAGAAGAGACCTCACGGTTTTAGAAAGACAAAAGAAACCCAAAAATTCTTCAGAAGAAGCATTGATTGGTTGAAGCTATCGATTAGATGCCTTTAGAAAAAGCTTTGGAAAAGGAAGAAGTGGCCAAACAAGTTCATTTGGATTCACTTATAGCTCAAAGGATGGCTGAAGAGAAAGAATTAACAAAGGAACAACAAAAAAGGAAGGCTCAAGTTTAGGTTTGAGCTCAATCTCTATACTGAAGAAGATTTGGACACTATAGTGCAGCAAAGCTTGAAGCAAATGCAGAATTGAAGGAGAGTGTGCTTGGAAAGGATCTTACTGTTGAAGATTATGCAAAAAGGATGTTAGAGTTGTATAATCAAAGAAGAAAACACTTTGAGAGAAAGAGGCTAGAGCAATAAAGGAATAAGCCTATGACTCAAACATAAATCAGGAATTATATGTCAAACTTTCTAAAGAATCAAGGGTCATAGAAGTTGACCTTCAGTGAAGAAGTTTAAATTTTGAATAGTGAAAGCGGAATTGAAAAATTGGCTTTAGCAATTGGGATAACCTATGTCCCATGGACTTTGAAGCAAACAAAGGAAAGTTTGAAGAGATTTGGTGAAGAGCTTCAAAATAAAACGCAAAGAAGCTAAAGGTTTAATGGATGAAGGTACTCAACCAACAGAGGAGGAAGATTGAAGAAGCATAAGATGATTAAGCCTACCAAGAAGACTGGGAAGAGGAAGTATGTGAAAAAATAGCAAGGAAAAGATTTCCATACAGACCATGATTAGGATGATCTGAAGATTCAGTGAAGATATGAAAAGATGACTCTATTCAGGTACTAAAATTCATAATACTCTGTTCTTGTGTAGCTAACAAAATCACCCAGTATAGCATTACAAGAATCATTACGCAAGGAAGGAAAGGTGTATTACCAGATTGAAGGGAATGGAACCGATCTGGTATAACCCCCCCCCCCCCCCCCCCCCCCCCCCCCCCCCCCCCCCCCATAGCTTTGGAAGCAATGTAACTGACATATAAAGATGATCTTACAGAGCTATACAGGATTATCATGAAGAAACATGGTATGAATGAGCCAGAGGATGAATTTAAAAAGGTACTTTGGGAATACTTGAAGAACATGTTTGAAGAACCCCTCAGTACAGATTCAATTTGGAGTTTGCCAGGTCAACAAAGGATAATTTGTTAGAGATACTATGATGCTTACAGAGTACATTATTTGAACTTGGAGTCTGCGGATGTTTATATGCTAATAGAGAGAAAGTTACTTGTCTTGCTGAAGTATGCCAAGCTATGTTGGATAAGAAACGTCAAGGAGGAAAACCAGATGAGGATTGTTATAAACTTTTGAAAATGATGGAGAAGCAAGCTGGTATTAGAAAATAATAGAGATTGATGAGTTAGCAATCTAGAATGGAGATGAGGAGAACAACACTTGGTGGAGGTGCTATGCACTAACACAACAAATGGTTATCAGTCCACCATGTCTAATAGACACAAGGATTGGCTAGTCCAGGAGCAAACGGCTCTTGGTAAAGACTTCTCAAATCCGTTTTATGGTTGACAACTTGCCAATAAGTTGTATGGTTTTCAACTCACCATATCTGTTTAAGTGAAGAGTTGACTAGCCCTGAGCAAACGGCTACAGGTAAAGGCATATCAAATCCGTTCATGGCTATAATGGTTTGCCAAAAACATATGGTATTCAAATCACCCATGTGTTTACATACTGGAGTTGAAATGGTTCCAGTCGACCATGGACATGCACCTTTCTGGTGGCCAAAGGACTGGCTACTCAAAAATTAATGGCTAACTGGTAAAGAGACATCAAATCCATTTAAGTTTTAATGATTTCACTCTCACAGGAGTTAATCACACCCTGGGAAAGTGAGTCGTGTATAGTATGGAAACTATATGGATTTAATGTATCAAATAGTCAATGTTGCTGTTTAAGTGTGTGATATGAGTGTTGTGAAAAGTTTTGAAGAATAGTTGCTACAAAAGATCAAAGGAGATGATTGAAGAATTGCAGCTCAAGAATAATCAAAGAGTTTTGTTTACAACTCCCCAGGAAGCTAAATTGAAGCACTTGAAGAAACTTGAAGTTCACAATTGTGAAGATCAAGTTAGGGGAGGATTGTTAGGAAATATATTGTAAAAGACTTAATACTGGTAGTTATACCAGTTTAGTCTAGGTTAGTATTAGTTAGTTTGGCGTACTAATATTATAAGTCTGCAGTCCTATAGTTAGTAAATGGTGTATAGTTGCTCATACTATAGTTATATGGTTGTGTTTAGTTAAGTCTGGGTTTATTATAACAGAATAGTGATAATTGTTATTCTTAGGCATTATCTTAGAGATATTTAGGAACGGATATGCATTATCCTTTCACGTTTTGTAAAGCCTTTTAGGGTTTCCTTGGTGTATAAAAGGAACCCTACGACATAGAGTTTTATATATAACAAATAGTAGCATTGAAGCTTAATAGAAATCAATAGCAAAGTTAGTATTATATTGTGTTCTTCTTAATACTTGTGTTAAGATTTCGCTTAACCCTTGGTATTAATATTAGTCAGTGTCTCTCACATAGTTGATTTGGATTTATTCAAGTTAGCTATTATCTTACAAAGGCTATATAGATCCAAAAACAAGGACCTACAATCTAAATTGATCGAATAATTTTTGAAATTGTAATGGATTATTGGTGTTTTGATTTGGATATATTTTTGTAATCGTTGACCTAATGGAAGAATTGAAACTGATTTTTATTAATATTGAGTGTTTGGAGGAGCTGTTACCAACCCTTTATTTCTAAACAAAAATACTTTGCTTAATAAAAATATGGAGCGTATAGAAGAAGCAAACATGTATTGTTTTGAATAAAAGGTGGTGCATTAGATGTCTTATAACACATTGGCTAAACATGGTAATCCACATCATTACATTAATTGAGTTCCAATGAATAGGAATAAGGGAAGTGTTTGATGACAGGTGAGTAATGTGTGACCGCATACCTTTCACAATGAATGTTCTTGAGTTGTCAATGGTGCATTCCCATATGTCCTGATTGAGAGAGAGGCGCACATGAGCAACCAAACTACAAAGATCTTCAAGTTCAGCAAGATCAGGCCCTGTACGAGTAAGCCGAAGCCAAGACCAGTTGTACACAAGACCCACTTGGGAAGCAGAAGGCCCAATTTGAGAGTCAATAGCAGGCGTAACAGTAGCAGTTCGATCAGAAGTTCTGGCATGATGTTGATGAAAAGTAGGAGCTCTATCAGAGACAACACACTGTTGTATTCTTTTCATTATGAGAAATCATTGCCCGTAATAAGCTTTAGATATTAATTGCTTTGTTCAATGATTTTAACAATGGCTTCACAATTTCATGTGGCAATAATGGGTCTGCATATTCTCAGCTTTTTGTTCTTTTTCTTTCTAATGGTAAGCTAGCTCTTTTGTAGTTGAAAAAAAATACATATAGCACGCGCACACACACGCGCTATGATTTAGTTCCGCATGTAATTTCTTTCACATTTACAGGAGCTTCAGCCAAAAAATTTTCAACAATCTTAGTGACAGACTCAACTCTACTGACCAGCTGGTTTCTACAAGTGGAAATTTTAGCTTGAAGTTCTATGATGATGGTGATGATAGAGCTCTTTTGATTATCAAAGATATTCACAAGTGGAGTGTATGGGTGGCGAACCAAAATGACGCATTCATATCCACCTATGGCGACCATTTGCTCTCCATTAACCCCAAACACCGGAAACTTGATCATCACTGCTGGGAGGTATAAGTTGTTGGAAATTTAGTACAATTGTGGGAATTGGATCATACTTGGAAATGGGTTTGGAGGTACGGAGTGTACACCCATCAAGTCACTGATTTTCCCTGACTCTTTTAGTGGTTAGAATTAAATGGGTGGTTACAAACATTTAAGTGACAGGTTTGACTACATTAAATGTTTTGTAACAACTTTTGCCTATTTAAGTGGTAGATTTGACTGCATTAAATGACTATATATTTAATTTGGTCATGTAACCACTAATTCTTAAATTATGGAGGATAATTATGGAAGAGATTAATTGACCATTAATCTCTCATTAATTCCATTGAATAGGTTTTGAGTAAATCCCCTATAAATAGGGATCACAATTGCATAAAAAAACACACAGAAAACAAAAACACATAGAAACGTAGGGTTCTTGATCTATGCCTAGAACAAGAACAAACACTTGGTTTTATCCCAAGGAGGTATTCGTGATACCCAAGCATAGGGTCGAATAATCTTCTTTGGAAAGTGATTACACGACTTCAAGTGATACCCGGTAACCATCTTTGGTAATTAGTTAGGCTATTGATTGTCTTCACCCTGATCTGGGATACACAACAACCAACAATCAAAGAAGATTATTTTGTGATAATCAATGGCGGCTGCTGCTATGAAACACATGGCTTTAAACTTTTCCAAGCTTGACAAATTTGAAGGGGTGGACTTTAGAAGATGGCAGAAGAAGATGCACTTCTTGCTTTCCAGCATGAGTGTGGTGTATGTGAGCCCAAGCCAAGCATACTTTTTTGTCTTTTATGTTGTATTTATGTTTTAGTAGGGTATGTGTGTACCATGGCATCACATTTTGTGGTGCCAACGAGGGAAGAGGTTTATGGTGCCAAGTTAAAGGGTGGTACCATATGAGATTTAGGTGATGTGGCATCACTTTTTGGTCGTGGCTTGAAGCCATGGCACGAGGATATCCAGCTCTCTAATAAGAAACAAAGACGTCATCAAATGGCCCAAGGTGTTTTGATTGATGGCACTTGGTGCTCAAATCCACAGCAAGTATAGGATACATTTCTTCTTTCCATTTTGATCATGAAAAATTCCAAGATCAAAAATCTCATATTGACATTAATCGTATATTGGCTCCCTCTAGGCTTAATGATTCTGACCAAGCTGATCTTGAACGCATAGCTTCTTTGGATGAAATTAAGCAAGCTCTATGGGAACGTGGGTCTAGTAAAGCCCCGAGTTCTGACGGGTTCTCGTTCTTGTTTCTTAAGAATTATTGGGACCTATTTAAATCTGATGTTGAATATGTCATCAGGCAAGTGATGTGTCGTCGTGTAGCTTGTTATTTATTATCAAGTTTAATTATTTATTTTATGCCGACTATACCTAAAAGCAACACTCTAACAGGCAGTGTACCCGATCAGATGTAGCTTCGTGGTAAGTAGGGTGTTGATCACTGAGAGTGGAAGTTAACTCTTAATTTTATCGGTATTTTATTTACCTAGGTTTAGTATTAATCTAACCTAATTATTCTAATTAAATATAATTAAACCTAAACTAATGCAAAGAGGGGGGTTTTCAGTCTGAGAGACTGGCACGAGTTTAGTTCTAACTATCCTAAGGTGATGACAAATAACGCACACAAGTGATTAACAAAAGATAGGGAAATGGTCAAATGTTAGGAAAACGTATTAGCCAGTTTAATCTAATAAAATGCCTTGATTGTCTATTGTGCAATGATTGTATTAATTCGTTGGTGGTATATCATTCCAAAGTTAGGTGGATCTTCTCCCTAGACTCGAGGTTTGTTGCTAGTTAGTCCTGTCATAATTAACATAAACCCACATAAAGCTCACACCGTTGATTATAATCTATCTAGGAAACTATATTGGTGGTTATATTGAATCCTAGCTCATGGAGGCTTTACCAGCTTACTGCTTAATGGAAATTCATATACTAGTAGTCCACGCCCACTTAACTACCTATGGAAACAGGACGTTATGTGTAGTCCTAAGTCACCGGCTTAGTCTACCTATACAGTTAACCATAGATCAAAACAGGGCTTTCTATTGGTGATCTTATTATTCTAGCTATATGAATAAGCGTTATTTGTTTCTATCCCAGACTCTTAGCCTACGCCCAAACAACACCGAAGTTGTAGTGCATTAAATATGTAGGACTAGACCCAGTTGAATGATAGGTAAAACACATAATTAAGCACATTAACGGGTATGAAGAGATAAACATAATCAACATACAACGAATAAAGAACAATCGATATAAAGACAAATCAAAACATTATATTATCATAAACATGGCTAATACCTAAAGGTATTAGCCGATAATCATTGTAACAATACACGAAATCATAGATGAACGATTAAACATAATGCTAACCGAACGCGTATAGTGGAGTGTAGAGATTACAAGAGTTTTCCCATTGATCAGACCACTTTTCAGGACCTTCTTGGCTTCATAAATCTTCTAAAAATCAGACTTGGTGGTTAAAAGCCTCCCTACAACTGAGTTTAGGGTTTTGCATTTATATAGTCTGGAAAAGGATCAATACGCCGTATTGGGCGATGTAGGATACGGCATATTAGGGATTTCTTGGAGTAGGGACCACGTTCGATATCTTCCAGAATATTTTATTACTTTATATTGAATACGACGTATAGATGTCTCCTGGATACGGCGTATTAGACTTTATATCTTCGTGGTTTCTTGTGAAGTGCAGGCACATATACGCCGTATCTTCCTTGATGGATGCGGCGTATAGGATGTCAAAATTACTTTCTTCATATTTCTTCGTTTAAGCTCCAGAACGCGTGCCTTTTTGCTAATCTTCACCAAGTACTCCATAATTACTACAATTCTTAAATACAAATGATTATTTAAGAATTCTTGCAATGATTATACAAAATGAGTTATTTACATGGGGTACATGATGCTATAAAAGTGACGTTATTTGATGTCATAAAATATCCCCAACTTGAATCCTACTTGTCCTCAAGTAGCCTTTAGAAGTTTATGAAAATGTATCCTTAAGGATTTTTTCCGTTAAGCATTTATTTGATCAATTACAAGTACAAAACCAAACACCTCACGAAATAATAAGATGAAAACACTCAAATCACTTAACTAATCTATGTGGTAACATGTAACTAATTCGCTCAATTGCTCAGTCGTAATGAGTATTCTATCATAAGCTTGGCAAGGATACACATCTCCACCACTAGAGCTAAGGAGTAACAAGTTTATAGAGGTAAATTGGGTTTTATTTTAAAGGCTTAAAAGGGTTTGATTATTTTATCTAGTCTCTACCGATACCAATATTCCAGAAAAGGTGTCAAAGACCATACATACACACCCATAACGATGGGATAGACACATATGACTGCATTTAAACCTTAACTCGAATAAGCTAAAGAATAGGACTACTAAAGTGATATAGGGTATAGATCTTCTAACTTTCACCAAAAGTAATAAACCAACAAGGTGGATGAATCACACATACATGGCCGTAACGACAGAATAGACATGCATGATCCGATCACATCCTCATTCGAGTAAAACCTAAGGTTAATCATTAGGAGAGGAAAATAAATTGTTGTTAAATAAAAATTCACGAAATAAATAGATTAAGTCCAAACAGATAAGGTACAAATTGCTAGATACTTTTTCCCGACCGTTACCATGATTAAGACACAACTATATACACAAACGTCTTGATCATAGATAAAAAAACAACCTAAGTTGGCATTCTCGTAATGGTCAACTCCCAATCATCACATACTTTACAGACTTTTACAAGACAAGTGGCGATATCTAACACTTTATATAAAACTTTACATCGTTGATTTATAACCACGTATCAACGAATAATCGATCATTCAAATAATTCCATCGGTTTAAACTTTAACGAACCGACTATCTTCAAATCTTCCTCCTCTTTTTTTGTTGCAATTTTTCTAATTTTTTCGATTTTTTTAACAATACTACAAATCTAGGTGTAATTTCACCATCTTCACGATCATAATAACTCTGGATAATTTCTTCCATGATTCTTCATTCTTCGGACGTACCAATAATTGT
Organism: Tanacetum coccineum; assembly: GCA_026074375.1. Classification (NCBI taxonomy): domain Eukaryota; kingdom Viridiplantae; phylum Streptophyta; class Magnoliopsida; order Asterales; family Asteraceae; genus Tanacetum; species Tanacetum coccineum. Next base: position 10,658 of record BQNB010024150.1, read on the forward strand.
GATGGTAGTAAAAATACATGAGTTTTGACTACTTTTTACATTCCCATTGCAATGTGCAAATTTCCCAACCATACTAGAGATAGAAAATTATTGATAAAATATAATGCCTAAAAACATTACTAATATTTTTCACATCTTTACGTTTTGATAATCACAAAATATAAAAACGTTCAATGTAAAATTAAACGTAAATAAGTAATTAGTAGTAAATTTTCATTTCGAAATTTATATCACTTCAAGGTATGAATAAATAAATGCTTAATGCATTTTATGATCAGAGGAAATTTTTATTCAACCTCACACTTTTATAAAATGTTGTAAACATTTTTATAAACATTACAAAACATTTTCTACAATTAAAAGAAATGTTTTATTCAAAATAAACATTTTGAAATTCAAATTTTCAGACCTAAAACGGCTAGAAAAGTTCCAGAAAATTCCCCCTACACAAAAGACAAACTGGGGAGGCCCTAGTCTAGGGCGGCCCCCTTAAATACACGGGCGGCCCCCTAAATTTTAAGGGGATCGCCCACCTATTTAAGGGGACCGCCCCTAGGTAGACGCTCCCCCTAGTTTGTCCTTTAAATACTGGACTTTTCCCCACTATTTTCTCGCCTTTTGCACTCATTCTTTTTGTTCTAAAACAGCCCACACATCTCCACTAAAATCCTTTGATCATTTAATCATAAAGCTTTGTTTCTAAGTGATCCAAGCTCAATTCCTCAAGTGTAAGAGAAGAATACTTTCATCATCAAGTGAAGAAGTATTACACCTCAAGTGTGTATTGTAATCTTGTTGCATCCATATCACAAATTTGTAAATCAATTATATATCTTGTATTTGTGTGTAGTAGCTAGATCTTGGTGATCTTTGTAAGTATAGTTAGATCGTGGTGATCTTACCAAGTTGTGTTAGATAGTTGTGATATAAGTAGTGTGGTGAAGTGAAGTTGTGAAGAATTCTTAAAGTTGTGAAGAAGTCTTGAAGTTGTGAAGAAGTTGTGAAGTTGTGAAGTCGGAAAGTTGTGTTGTGATAGATTGGTTCTAGCTAAGATTAGAACTCGACATTCATCTTTGTGTCGTAAATCGGTGTAAGCAACGTTGTGTACGGTTTTCTCTGCCATAAGGGAGTTTGTTGACATAGTGAAGAAAACTCTCGAGTTTGGTGCTCGGGGAGTGGAGTAGGGCGAAGAGGTGCTTGTTACCGAACCACTATAAATCTTCGCGTTGTGGTTTGATGTTCTTACTCTTATCTCTTGTCTTGCTTTCTTTTCTCAATAATTATATCTTATTAATTGTTTAGATAAGTATATTGTTTATATTGTGTGTTAGATATTAGAAAAAGACTCGGTCACCCCGTGTATTTTACTGTTTATTATAGCTCGTAGTTTAATAGTTAATAGTACGATTTTCGGTATTAAGTCGGGTACTAATACCCGGTATATTGTAAGTACTATATAAGCCTCTTCCAACTTTGGAAGAGGCAAGCTAGTCATTATTTCCTTTTCATAGAAACACATTTTCTTCTTTACTTAGAAAACTCTCTCAAGTGTTCTTCTCTAGAAACTAGCCAAATCTAGAATCGACCCCGGTTATAAAATAGGATATACCAAATTGGTATCAAAGTTTTCTTAATGGGATGATGATCTGTGTATGTGCGATTTCTTGCTTGTTTTAGATCAAAAAGTGTGCCATTGAAAGCTTCTAGCTCGTTTTTTAAGTTCTCTAAATTTTGTGTTTTTGTTTGTGTTGATAAAGTTTGGGTTGTTTCTAGTTGCTATTAACCTTTATAGTACTACGTGTTGTGCAAAAGAAGTCAAGGCAAAATCATTCAAAAGTGATTTATAAGTGATTTGTGTGATAAAATCATTGTTTCTTCGTGGAGAGTTGCCAAATTTCTCACCGGCGGTTATTCTGAAATATAATAAGGTTTATTAAGTAGGTTACCAAACACCACCTGACAACACGGCGGGTTTGCTAGGTGGCGAGTTGCTCAAGAGGCGAGTTGTTACTAAGACAGACGGTTTGCTTACCACGGGTTGAACCAGGTGGCCGAGTTTTGCTCAAGAAGCGAGTTTGCTTTTATACTGAAGCAGGCGAGTTGCTACCAGCGTTTGAACAAGGTTATCAAGGGGTTTAATATTTTAATAGCAAATATCATAAGGAAACTCTGGCGTTTTTGAAAACTCAACCGGCGGTTTGATTAAAATATTCGTCGCCGGCGGGGTTGCTTGGCAAGCGTGAGTTGTGTTCAGGCCGAGGCCTTAAAATTCACCAGCGAGTTCCTTATTCTTGCACGGTTTGGTAGCCTCTTGCGGCGAGTTGAGCTACTGTCTTAGAAATTTGAAATATTTCAAACTTGGGACTTAATATCACTAAACCAAGAAACAAATACGTTAACCTCACCACTTTTAACGTACCCTCACTAATCATTGATCGATCAAAACATATCATATCATAATAATACAAGATGTCTAGTATGCAAGAAGACATCCAGTGTGCCGGTTCTGATACACGCCCACCAATGCTTGATAGAACAGACTTTGAATCTTGGCAACAAACGTATACGTCTGTACTATCTAGGAAAGGATAATGGAGAGAACATTATGAAGTCTATCAAAGACGGACCATTTTCATATGGGAACGTCTCAGATCTGTTATTACTGGAGAACTGAGGGTGCAGTTCAACAAGGTCCAGTCCGATTGCTAGAGTCCTTAACGACCTTTCAGCTGAAGAAAAGGAAAGGTATAAAGCTGACATTCGTGCAACCAATATCCTACTTCAAGGATCCCAAAACATCTTCTCACGTCATGCAAATCACTATACTGACGCCAAAGCATGTGGGAAACATGAAGATGATTCTGGAAGGTTCTGAGTTAACAAAGGATGACAGGGAATCTCAGTTATACGATGAATTTGAACACTTACAGGGACAAACAAAGGTGTGATTCTGTTAAATCAAAAGGAGAAAAACCATTCAAGAGTACTAATGTTAGGTTTATGAACTCATTAATGACATGAGAGAACATCAAGATGACCATGCCCCCAGAGGCAGCTTAACGCAAAGTTTGTGAACAAACGATTTTTACCTGAGTGGTGTAATTCTTTAACTGAAGTCAAACTTAACAGAGGTTTGAAAGAGTCAAACTTTGATCAGCTGTATGCCTACTTAAAGCAACATGAGGTGCATGCTAATGAGAACAGAATTATGATGGAAAGGTTCAGTCAACCAAATAATGATCCTTTGGCACTAGTGTCGGACGCCTCAGTTCAGCAGTATCCAACACAATCATCCAAGTCTCCTCAATCCTCAACAGAACCATATCCTTCTGACAACTTTCAAATGGACTCAGGAAGTTCTTCAACAGAAAACTTGATTGAAAGTTTATCCAACTCACTTGCCCTCCTCACTCAATCGTACAAATCACATCTTCCTCAAACAAACAATCAACTTAGAGCGTCGTCTAATGCAAGGAACAAAGCTATGGTTCAAGACGGGAAAGTTGTGGTTCAAGATGTCCGTGGAAGATACAATGCGAATAATCAAGGAAGACCATTTCAGAGAAACAATGCAAGAGGAAATGGTGTAGCTGGGAATGTAGGAGGTCAGAACAGAGGAGGCATTATTAATCCTGGTCAAGCGAAACCCATCAAGTGCTACAACTGTAACGGACTAGGGCACATAGCAACGAATGTCCCCAAGCCAAAGTGACTTCAAGATTCAACCTACTTCATGACAAAGATGCTACTAATGCAAGCCCAGGAGAGTGGTGCAGTACTGGATGAAGAACAGTCGTTGTTTCTTGCAGGAGAACAGGTTACCAACGATGATGATGATGTGGATGATTCCCCCGAGAATGATTTGGCACTCAATGTGGACCATGTCTTTGAAGCTGATGAATGTGATGCATTCGACTCTGATGTTGACGAGGGGTCCGCATCATACAAGACCATTTTCATATTGACAAATCTTACATCGAAGATCTAATCTACGATGAAGCCGAGGACATCATCATTGACTCAAATACTCCCCTTCTACAGGTACAGAATCATGATACCTTTGTAAATCATTTTGATGAGTATCAGGAAAGTACACAGATGAAAAACCGGATGAACAACACAACTACGTTTGTTTCTCCGATGCTGAACTATACGAGTAATTAGTAAATATTTATTTCCGTATGAACATAGTGGAAGACATAACGAAGATCATGTTGTTCAAAAGAAATGTATCTTCCCTGTGCGAAAGATGCATTGACGTCAATTCTATAATGAAATGCATGCACAGGAGTACCAAGTAGATTAGCAATCAAAACCGACATGATAATTAATGATTCAGTGGCCTTGAACTTTGCTAGATATAAGGAACTGGTCGTGAATAATAAAAAAAACCGGCAAAGTTTGAATTAACTGGATAGAGAAAACCGGAAAATGATGAACAAATGAGAATAAGTAATCTCGTACCGAAACAGAAAGAAACGTCTTTAAAATCTGAACTTCATTCAGCACAAATACTCCTTAGTTCTACAGTTGACCAATATTAAGTCATAGACGAGAAGAATAACACTTTTGAAAAAAGGGATTTTAAAACAAAAAGAAAAGACAAATTCCTTGAAGAGTTTTTGGACATAAGAAGCTAAAAGATAAGGATTGAAGATAGATTATATAATACGAGATCAGTCTGTGTCAAACAGTTCAATGTTGTGTGAAACCCAAAATCATATTTATTATGAAAAGCACAAGGTAGCTATAGGCTACAAAAATCCCGTATGTCTCGCTCGTCGCAAACAAGCCAGTCTGCACTGATAATGGTAATGTACTTGTCACAGACTACAACAATACACCCACTGCATACATGACTCAGAGGATACGCGTGAGTTAGCTGAGATAACTAGGAATAGAATGCTGTTGAAAATGCAAAGCCCTCTATGTGTGGAAAATAAAGTTAGGATTGCCCCCCCCCCCCTGCTTACTTGAAAGAGAACTTTGTCTGCACCCTTTGCTCCCTAAAGCAATCTGAACCCAGAACAAATATTTTGGTCCATGTTGATGACAACAACATAAAAAAGGGCTGAAACCGAGCTCCAAAACCAATTTCAGCATTGACAAAAGTGTATCCACCCATACTCCTGTCAAGCTTGGCCCTAAGAAATCTTCCAACTAAAATCCAATGAGATTAATCCTTTAATTTACTCACACATACAACTTTTTTAACGAATTTGACAAAACTTGCAAAACTAGAATCACCCCAACAGGTATTACAGAGGGGGAAAGAGGTTTTGAGCAAACAAAAAGATGTTACCTCACTGAAGTTATTCCATTTTTTCACATTCAAAACTCTTTAAAGAACACTTTGTTGGAGTTCAAACAGCCCTCTTTAAAGAAGTTAAAGAAATGGAAGAAATTTTTGATCAAATGAATAACGAAGTGGACAAGAATACTGTAGACAAGCAATGTGCTGAAATTGAAAAGAAAAACCTTCTCATTGAAAATGAGAATCTGATTGTTAATTATTTGTCGACCCAACTGCTGTTGATTGTGGAAAATCACGTTGTCTAGATCTTGAAGCTGACATGTCTAAAGTTCATGATGAGTCAAAACATATTTCAAAACTTGAAAGGGAATGCCTAAATTTGCAATTAAAGTATCAACATCTTCAAGAAAGTTTTGATAATAACAAATCACACACAGTGCAGGAAGCTCCTGATTTTAACTCATTCTTTAAGATCAAGAAGCGCGAACGATCAAATTCAAGAAAAAACAAACTGATTAGACACTGAAAGATCTAGTCCGCGTAATGTGAAATGAGGGAACAAGTTGTGAGCCTTATGATGCTAAAGATGTCACTGCTCTTATTGAACAAAATGATTGCGTTAGAGTAGAACTAGAAAAGGTCAAACAACATTACAAGGAATTGTATGACTCAATTAAGATTACACAGTGCCTCAACACAATTGGAAAAGACATCTACCATGTTAAATGAAATTGAAGAGTCTAAAAGCACAATTTATTGCGAAGCAAAGAGTCTTGTTTCAACTATGACTATGTCAAACCAAAAGGTCCTTGCTCCTGACATGTAATGCATTGATAAAACTCATCCCGCATCCCCTTAATGAATAATAGGAGTCTTAGTTAAACATATCCGCCATCTTATGGAGAGTGTAAAACAGTTAGGGGAGATTGGTAGAGGAAGCTAGAGTAGTGAAACCTCTAGATAATACACTTACTAATGCTTGCGCAATACACTAAGCAATCTCAGGAATTGTTGAATATGTTATTGGCACTTGCCCAAAAAGTTCAATGAAGAGATAACAAGGCTCCTCTACCCCGTGTTAACTAGGAAAAGCTTGTTACCTTGTAGTGATAAACCAGGAACTTCCTCAGCACCCACAGAAACCAAGAAGTGCACCAGAAAGTTCAACAGACTAATATCCCGTAGATGATCCCCTCTACAGGAGTAAATGATTCACTGAACAAGACGGATCCAAAGCCTAGAAGCAATACAAAGAAAAATAGGATCCTCCTGCTAAGAAGGAGAATAAAAGGAAGTTAGAAGTACACCTTAGGACAAATATCAGTTTGGACTAAAGTGAATCGAGTGATTCTAGAATTATTCTATCGTGTTGTAGTAATTCAAATTCTGAATCTGGTGCAGAGACTTGTAACAAATGTTTATAACTCTGCAATCATGAAATGTGTTGTTAATACTTGAATTCTGTGAATGCCGAACCCTCCACTGTTAAAATTGGCTTGCATAAAGGGGAAGCTGAAATCTGGAAACCAAAAGGCCAGACTGTCGGACAACTAGTTTTGTAGCAAGACTCACAGCAGGTTTGGAAAGCAACGGGCAAAAACTATTTAACAGAATATTTTATCAATGGAACACCACAGAAAAACAAACTTGCCTAAGAAAACTTGATTGTGGTTATCAATGGAGACCCACAGGAAAGAAATTTGCCTTAGGCGAAATGTGCCCTTTAACTAAGCTTTCTGTGAAATGTTCTACTCTATATGCTAACCAACAGGACCCCAACAAAAATTGGGGAACCGAAAATTCTAAATTCCTCTCAAACTCGAACTGTTTTCAAATGCAGGTCGTAAATAGGTCATGCCCTTGGTATTTGGACTCCGGGCTGTTCAAAAAACATATGACGGGGAATCGTTCAAAAGCTCATGAATTTTGTGGAAAAGTTCATCGGGTCGTCCGAATTTCGGGAATGATCACTTAGGAGCTAATCAGGGGTTATGGAAGAATTATGTTTATGGGTGACATGTGATCTCAAGAGTATACTACGTAGAGGGACTTGGACACAATCTAATCTCATGTAGGGTAATTTTTGTGATTCGGATCTAAGATTGCCTTCAGAAAAGCATACTGTGCTTTGTTCGTGGAGATTTAAGGGTACAGACATACTAAAGGTAGTCATAGCACCAGATTATACACGATATCGATTGATGAAATTATGGAAGTGCTTCTCCAATATGCCTGCTATCCCAAAGCTTCCCAGTCCAAATCATGGTGTGGCTTCATCGTTTAAACCATTTAAACTCGGCATAATAAATGACCTTGCTCAAAAAATCTGGTAGAGGTCTTCCTAGACTAAAGGTTTGAAAAAGATTCATCTTTGCTAGACCTGTCCAACTGGAAAAATCAAGAATAGTTCTCCCACAAACCAAATCTAAAAATACAAATATAGAAGTGTCGTTTCATACCTTTACATGGATCGGTGTGGTACCAATGAGAGTCCAGAGTTATTAAAGGGGAAGAAATACCTCTTAGCATCGTGGAGGACTATTCAAGATAATAGAGTTCAAGATGTTGTGTTGTTGGGATTAATGAATATAATGTTTATAAGATTCGCATGGGTAAATTTTTGAGGTCAAAGGTGAAACTTCCAGAGTTTTTCATCGAACCTTTCTTAAGCAAATACAACGTGGTCTACAACAAAACAGTCAGAATTCATCCGCACAGATAGGGAACGAATTCGTCAACCAAAGTGATGTCTGATAACTTCAAGGTGTTGGCAATTTCATCAAAAGTCTGTTCCTAGAACTCCTCAACAAAATGGCATTGTCGAAAGACGTAATCATACACTTGTGGAAGCAGCACGTATAATGATGATATTCTCAAAAGCGCCTTTGTTCTATTGGACCAAGCTGTAGCTACTACTGCTTGTTTATCACCCAGACCGATCCCTAAGGCATGACCCGTCCAACAAAACCCCTTATGAGCTTGTACATGAAAAGAAGCCTGATCTTACATTTTTCTGAGTATTTGGTGCTCTGTGCTATCCTACAAATGATAGCGAAGATCTAGGAAAATTTCAAGCCAAAGCTGACATTGGGATTTTCGTTGGGTATGCTCCTAGCAGGAAGGGCTATAGAATCTACAACAAGAGAACTCGTCGATTAATGGAAACAATTCACGTCACAGTTCAATCGAGATGCTTCATCGATGGCTCCTGTACGGATGATTCAGACCCTGAGAAGCCTTTCATCCATGAGCCCTGGACAACTCAATAGGGGCTCGCTCAACCGAGAATGAGCTGAGATGTTATTTCAAACAAATGTGTTGATGAACACCTTTGAACAATCTCGAGTCAATGAACCAGCACCTTCTGCTACTGAAATTAACGCTCAAGTTGTTCCACCAGGTACATCTTTGTCTACAACGATTACTCAAGATGCACCGTCGACAAGTGCTTCAAATCGCAACATCATATTCAATCAGTCCAGTCCAACATCAAGAAATTGAAAAAAACCCACTCACGAAGAACCCCAATCAATCACGATGTTCTTCAGCCATCACAAACCTTGATACTGAGATCCCAGGTTTGGGGCACAATCATCATCTGGAATGTTAATTCAGCAAACCCAACCACGATTAATTACCCACCAGATCATCTCCGAAGATGGACCAAAGTATCATCCTCTGGATAACATCGTTGGGCAAATCCCTCTCGTCCGTATCTACCGGAAACCAGAAAACCAGTTACATCCATCCGAGCTTTATGGTGCTTGGATTTCCAATACTGAATGTCCAAGTCAGAACCCAAGAACTTCAAAATGGCCGTGATAAGAAGACTGCTGTTTCAAGCCATGCAAGATGACATTCTCACGAATTGAATCCAGACGTAAAGTAATGGGAATTAGTACCTCGCCCAATCTATGTTTTGGTTAGCGCTCTAAATGGATCTACAAAGTAAAGCTTGATGAAATATGGTGATGGTACTCGAAAAACAAAAGCTGGTTAGTTGCAAAGATACTCGTCAGGAGAAGGGATTGATTTTGAAGAATCGTTTGCTCCAGTTTGCACGGATAAGGCCATCAGAATAGTCATTGCCAATTGATGCAACCAAGAATATGAATCAGCTACCAGATGGATGTCAAAACGGCTTTTTGGGGGGTTGTTGTTGGATGGGCGTGTTTATGGTTCTAAATGTGATCTTCAAGAAGAAGTCTTGTCAGTCAGCCTCGCAGGATGTGAAGACTTCAAAATAAAATCCTACTCACACGTCTATCGTCCTGAAGAAGCTCTTTATAGCGAAAGGAGGCACCAAGGGCTGGTATGACACACTCTTAAAGTTCCTGTTTGGCCAACAATTTCTTCAAGGGTGCCGTGGATCACATTATTCACAACGCAAATTGCAGCAAACATATTCTACTTGTACAAATATACTTAGATGACATCATTTTTGTTGGGCCTCAACAGATCATAATGCGTTAACATATTTTCAAAAAGATGAGTCCAAATTTTCAGAGTCGATGATGGGACAAAATGTCGGTTTTCTTAGACTACAAAAGTTTCTCAAAGTCCTCCTGGAGGCATCTTTTATTAACCAAGCAAAATAGCTCTCGAAACCTAAAAGAAATAATGGATGATCTCTCTGACCCTGTCGATACACCAATGGTGGATCGATTGAAACTGGACGAGGATCTCGATAGGGATTCTAGTTGACCATAGCTCGATTCAGAGGAATGGGTTAGCTCCTTATGATACCTTACAGCCAGTAACCCGACCCTTGTTGTCGTCGTTTGCATGTGTGCCTAGATATCAGGCTTAGCCTATACCAAAACGCACGTTGAACTATCACAAACGTGTTCCGTTTCGGTACTTTGAAAGGAAACCTTAACATAGGTCTTTGGTAATCCGAAAGACAACGCCATGTCCACTAACAGCTATGCAGATGCCTGATCATGCGGATGTCAAGATTCAGAGAAGAAAGTACGTCGGAATGCACAATTTCTTGGAGATAGATTGGTTAGCCTGGTCATCAAAGAAGCAAAGCAGCAGCGGCAATATCAACTACAGAGGCTAATACAGCGCCATGTCCTGGATGTGGTGCTCAATCATCCTTTGGATGCGATCTACAGCTCAAAGACTACGGATTTGAATTTAATAAAATTCCTCTGTATTGTGATAACAAAAAGTGGCTAAATTGCTCTTTTCGTAACAACGTCACAACTCTCCTCTAAACACATCGACATACGTACCATGTCATCCGAGAGCAAGTGGAGAAATAGAAATTGTTGAACCGACTTCGTAGAAACGAGTTAGCAGACTTGCAGAATTCTCACAAAAGCATACCAAGAGAACGGGTCAATTTCTTCGTCCACGCCTACATGAAGAGTTTGACCCCGTGAAACTCCTCAGACGTCTCAAGATGGAAGGATGATTAACAGATGTCTTAGTGTATCCTTTGTAAATAGGCCACAGTCATTAAAAAAAAGTTAAAATACATTTATATTCTTAGGAAATATTTTCTTTAGATTTATAATAATAATAATAAAATACTTAGGAAATATTTTAAGTCATTTGGAATTACTAAAAGGCTTGCAATTACTTCAAATTGCAACCCGTTTGATGTAAAATGGGCATGGATTACTTTATATTCCATGCGTTATGGGGAGTATAGTAAAAACATGAATAGGGGAAAGGGCTGTTCCCCTGATCTTTGTCCTCTAATTTCAACGACTACATAGCTCTTCAATAGCAAACTTGTCGTTTGTTTTGAGGGGGAGAGGAAATGGGAAAAATTCGTAAGGGTTCTTAAAAGACTGTTGGATGCTAAGAAAGTGTAATTATAAGAGGTTTGTTGTATTCTAAATGGGTTAATATTGTTGAGGGGAGTTAATTTAAGTTTAACTCAAAGGTTCAAAAGTTATCCTAGTGTTTGTAATGGATTAGGGTTTTAAAAAGCATTTGTTCCTTTGTATCCTAGCCTTATTAACCACAGGGACTAAGTTAGGCAAATGCCTAATCTTTAGAAGTGCCTAGAAATACTTAAAACAAAAAAGAAAAAGAAGAGGAAACATAAGGGACTGAAGCTCCAACTTTCTACTAACTGTAGGAGTAAAAAAAGTGGCGGCGAGTTGCCATTTGGTCAAACTTTTTCAAAAAACCGGTCAAAGATAAAACACACACACACACTCCGAGTTGGTTAACTGTTTATTATTATTTTTTAATAAATACTCAACCCGCTGGTTGCTTTAACGGCGGGTTGACATTCCAGCGGGTTGCCTACACAGCGGGTTGCCAACGGCGGGTTGCCAAACAGCGTGTTGCTTAAAACAGCGGGTTGCCTAAAAACAGTAGGTTACTTTCTCTTTCACGCAACTCGCCGCCAAGAAACAAAGTCACAAATCGCCGATTTTCAGTGTTTCTCGCAAAGGTAATCATAGATCCTTTATCTATATCATTTATTATGTGTGTATGTCAAAGGAATCGATCGAATACACATTGAAAGGTGTAGAAAAAATAGATTTAGGGTCGTTTTAGACATAAATGCCAATGTAGTGTTGTAAGGTGTGCGTTAGATGCTGGGAATCATTCATTAGGTATATATGAATAGGTTTTGATGTGTGGTTTTATATCTCAATCATAAGTTGCCCTTGATTCTTACCGGCGAGTTGCGTGTTTTTCTTAACGGCGAGTTGGTTAACTGTTTATTATTATTTTTTAATAAATACTCAACCCGCTGGTTGCTTTAACGGCGGGTTGACATTCCAGCGGGTTGCCTAAAAACAGCAGGTTACCTAAAAACACTCTCTTTCTCTTTCACGCAACTCGCCGCCAAGAAACGAAGTCACAAATCGCCGATTTTCAGTGTATTTTAAAACAGCGGGTTGCCTAAAAACAGCGGGTTGCCTAAAAACAGCGGGTTGCCTAAAAACAGCGGGTTGCCTAAAAACAGCGGGTTGCCTAAAAACAGCGGGTTGCCTAAACAGCGGGTTGCCTAAACAGCGGGTTGCATAAACAGCGGGTTGCCTAAATTTATATATTATTTTAATCCAACAGGTAAACCGCCGTCTCTCGGCGGTTTGGTCGAATATTTTTATTCATTAAAATATTCAACCCGCTCCTTTTCGCGGCGGTTTGCTCAATTCTCCTAACGGCGAGTTGGCATTCTGCCTGGCGGCGGTTTGGGCTAAGTTTCATACTTTGGCCCATTGAGCCCAATAATCTATCAAGGCCCCTTCGAATGACCCAATTGCTTTTCTAAACTCCCATCCGGGCTTAGTTAACAAGTAATTGATCCTGTTGGATAATTCTGCATCCTGTGCGATCATGTGTAGATTTTCATCAAACGAGTTACAACTGTTGTTAATCAATCGTGCAGTTACATGACTTTTATCAATGCTAACGTTCTCTCTAACATCGTTTCTCTGCAATGTTTGTCTTCTTTGTTAATGCCCTTTTGCAGAATTCGATGGCAGAACAAAATGTTCCCGCTCAACCACCGACAAGAACTAATGAGCATATTGTACCTCGCTCTCAGTGGTTAATAATCGGGAAAAGCAACCTTCTTTTCAATGCACAAAAGATTCAAAAGAACCCCATCTTTCAGATATCAGTGGACATCCTGAGTAATACCAACTTCTTCCAAGCATTCACTGCCTCAGCAAATGTTCCTGCTATCTACCTGCAACAGTTCTGGAACACAATGAAATATAACGAGAAGACTGGGGTTTATAGTTGTCAAGTTGATGAACAATGGTTCGATCTAAGTGCTGATCTTCTCAGAAAGGCATTAGCAATTACTCCTGTCATCCCAGCTCACCCGTTTGAGTTACCTCCGTCTGGTAACACGGTGATTGATTTTGTTAATGAGCTGGGGTATCCTGAACCTGTAGAAATTGTCTCCAATATACGGGTGAATTATGTGTATCAACCATGGAGAGCAATTCTAACCTTAATCAACCAGTGCTTGACAGGAAAGACTTCTGGCAGTGACAAACCCAGACACCCAGTTCTGCAAATGCTGTGAGGAATCGTCACTCAAACTAATGTTGATCATGCAGAGCTGATATGGGAAGAGTTTACTCAAGGGATCCAGACATTTTTCTCACACAAAGCAAGCCACAAAGCCAGTCTGAAGAACCCAAAGAAGAAAGTAACTCCTCTCCTCATTCCTTATGGACGGTTTTCCAAGGTGATAATCTACTACTTGGCAAGCAATAACAACATCCATCGACGTCCTGATTCTGCTGTTCATCATACTAGAGATGATTTTATATTAGGAAATCTCAAGTTTGTCCCAAAAGGTGAGACTGTTGAAGTGTTTGGAATGGCAATTCACGATCCCTTGATTACTAAAGCCATTAAACATTCTTCGTATTATCCTAAGTATCTGGAAATGGTTGGTATGAATACAAAGAAAACCCCGCAAGAAAGTGCAAGCGTGCAACCTGCAACAAAGCGTGCTCCACCCAAAAAGCCCATAACCACTACTCCAGTCAAACAATCCAAGCCAGCTCCTGCTCCGACAAAGAAACCTTCCAAGCATAAGCTTCCACAGAAAGAAAAGGAAAGCCTACTTTCCAACTTGTTGATGAAGATGATGAAGCTCAACAAGAATCCGTTCCTCAAGAAGAAGTTATGATCCCTGATCTTGACTGGCTAAGAAGATGATTTTGGCCCGCATAACAGAAAAGGGAGAAGGTGAAGGAGCTGATGCTGACAGGAATGAGCTATCAAGCTAGCTTGGATCCCTCCTTACTGCCACAAGTCAGGCACCAGTTGGAGGAGTACGATCAGGGATCCAGTATCAAGAAACCACTCCAAACTGCCAGATTAGTGGCAAGGGAACGCCAATGTAAACCGAAGAACCAGAAGCTTCTCAATCCCTGATCGATCTGACAAAGAAGAAAAGAACTATGGATCAGTTTGCTCCTTGTTAGGCGTGATCAAACTCTCTCATGATTCAACCACTGGACCCTCACTCCAACCTGAAGATGACACATCAGAGAAAGTGATCCATGAATCTTCATCAACATCTGATTCAGAACGAACAGAAAGTGAAAAAGAAACCGCTGCTCCTAAAGGTGACAAAGATCAAGGTGAAGTAGACTCGTCTATAGTAACATCTGGAGCAAGCATTCCTGTATCAGTCCCTGAAAAAGCACATGAAGCTCTGCTTGGACCAGACCCTGATCCATGCAAGAAACCAGAACTGATCAAACTCTGGAAAATTACATGTTCTCTTTTGGACCAACCCTGAGCACATGGATATAATTCCTCGCGACCGCCTACCCAAAGGTTCATGAAAACCTTAAGCTCAAACCTGACTAGACTTGTCATCGAAGAAAATCCAGAAAGCATTTGTTTTATGTCTTCCATGAAAAATCTCGAATGACACTTTTAACTTTGGGGATCAATTTCTTTATGACTAAACCAACCGAAGATGATCAGGAGAAATCTAAATTATATAAGGAGTCTATTCCACCATACCTGATCCAAGTCATCAGACAGTAACGTCAACTCCTCTAGTAATTGCTCCCTTCACAAATGTCTCATCTACTAATGCCTATATTTCACTGGTCACTCCTCCACCAATCAACACGGAAGCTACAATAAAACACCACATCTCTCCTAAAATCACCTCCATAAACGCCCTTCAGCTAAGAGTGCAAGATAGAGCAAGAGATGTCTGAAGTAAAGAAGACTGATCACTCTGCTGATGTTTTGGCTTCAATTAAATCCCAAGTTCCTACGGTTGTTAATGAATATCTAGGAACAAAACTTGATGATTCTCTCCTTAAGATTCTTGAACGACACACTGCAGATTTAATCGAGAAAAATCCAGTGCTGCTGGCCCAGATCCATCAATTGCTTAAACAGTTACAGATTGGAAAGGGAAACCTCTCTAAGATCTACAAATTTGCAGTAAGAATCCTATCTTCCACATTTCAGTTGAATAATCAAGAACACAAACTTAGATAGGGGCATATATCACTGCATCAGCAAATACCCTTCTAACTACCTTCAGCTGTTCTGAATACTCTGACTCAGTGATGCAAAGACTGGGTTTATAGCTTTCAAACTATGATTAAAAATGGATTACCTAGAGATGCTGATCTATTTCGGAAGGCCTTAAGATCACTACCTGCATGACAACAACGTCCAAACCATACATACTTTAT
Source organism: Tanacetum coccineum (assembly GCA_026074375.1). NCBI lineage: Eukaryota > Viridiplantae > Streptophyta > Magnoliopsida > Asterales > Asteraceae > Tanacetum > Tanacetum coccineum. The sequence continues at coordinate 26,081 of BQNB010024150.1, forward strand.
GAGAAATTAGGTAAACAAATCAACTTAACTAAAAGCGAAGAAGAAGCTGTTGCAAGAGAAGTTCATGCTACTCATAGCAGAATTGTGTTCTGAATCTGAACCCTATCCCACACAAAAACGACAGTCTGGTTATTGCATTCAGAGATTCCTATATTGTGTCAAAGAAAAGGACTTCTGATTCGTCCTAAGAAGCACAAGGTAATTCAAACTCTTACTCCTGCAGAACAAGAGGCTGCTGACATAATGAAAGCACTCACGGAAAGCAAGAAAATGAGCAAGAGACAACCAGTGAACTTAGATGCTCCAAAATGAAGAACTGATCCAGCCAGGTGTCCTTAATGATGAAAAGCTAAATCTTTAGAGGGAAGCAATGTGGTCAGTGAACATTTTGACAGAGATGATCATGCTGGGGAATGATAATTAAAACTAAGCCTGATCCGAAGAAATATATAAGTTACAAGATTGAACCATAAAAACTACTTGAAAACCGACGTTGAATCCATGGACACTGTATCTCGATCCAACATTTCTTCATCTTTTCCTTTACTGATACTTCAATCATCGATCTTCTCATCTCCTAAACCAGTATCCTCCTCCCAGTCAAGTAAAATCATTCCTTACAACTTTCACCACCAACATCCACACTACATCACGCAGTTCAGTTCTTGAAATGGCAAGTCACGGCTCCTGTCAAATCATAGTCATGACCTGCGCCTTCTTGTGATGACTCCTGGATACAATCAGTTTTAGGACTCGTGCAAATCATCAGTATACCCAACACCATAAGTTCCACCATCCAAGAAAGACAATGAAACCTGATGTAACCATTGTTATATATGAGTAACTGATAATTCTCTTCCACCACGAACTTTTACCCCAGATCCGGTAGCTATGTGTTTCATCAAGAGCTGTTGATCCAGTTTTGGGGGATTCACCTCAACAACTACCATTGATCAAGAAATTGAAACAATCTAACTAGTAACATCACCAACAAATCAGGACATATCCATCTCAAATCACTCATCAAGGTGGGTTGAAGAATAAATTCATGTACATTAACAAAAATGCCTAATTAATAATGCCCCCTCCTTCATAATATTTCTTCAAACTCTAGTTTTGAAGCAACCTAGTATGACAAGGGGTCTTTCCATTAAAATTGCATCATCTTCATTTAACTGTATAGAAATACTATCACTAAGTTGACAAAGAACACATCATTAGAGAAAGTTATTGGGCGATCCCTCCTCGTCCAATTTTCAACATAAAGACAACTACAAGAACAAGCCAATAGGAGCAACTTTGACGCAAATTGAAAATCCAACTCCATTCGGTATGAAACGGTCTGGTTAAGATCTACTATCTCAAAGATAGTCTATGGTTTCTGAACAATTTTGTTCAGGACCCGTGCCTCAATTCATGGCTCCTGATCATAGCATGTTCATACCCCGTGCTTCAGTGAAATGACATCTGATCAAATCCGTTTCATGACCTCACGCCCAATCGACAAGAACGTCAGTTGACAATACTCCTCAGACCTCGTACAAATAAACAAAAGCGCAGATTATGACAACTATGTCCCCGTGCCCCTCAAGGAAAATTGTTGATTCTCTACAGATCAAAACAGATTCGTCACAAAAGAGATCGAATTTCTATTCAATCATTTCTTTGAAGAATATTTCTCTCCAATAAATGTTCATGCTGAAGAAAACAACAATGATCAAGCAGCGAATGCATCGATTTTGACAAATGAATTTATCAATCCTTTCTGTACACCGGTACAGACATTGGCCAGAGTCTTCCTCATGTAAATTTAATAATGAAAATATGCATTCATTCAACCAACAAGTCAATTAATACCACTGGAAGAAAGAACATCCATTAGAACAAGTTATTGACAATCCTACAAATCCAGTGCAAACAAGACAACAGCTTGCCACATATCCTGAAAAAGATGTAATAGTTTCGCATGCTCACATTTGAGTACATAAGAACCAAAGAACAGTAAGATGCAATGGCTGACTCAGCATAGATCGAGATCGAATGCAGGATTAACATTACTAGTTCCTACAGACCACAAGGACCTTGGAAACTCTCTAACAACCATATGTGCAAAGACCAGTGATAAATCAAAAGGTTGTTTATGGAAGAACAAAAAAAAAAAGAGGATGAAGATCAACTGTTATTCTCAACAAATGCAATACTTGTACTAAAGGGGCAAAGCTTCAGGAAGAGGGAACTGATTTCGAAGATATCATAGCTCTAGATTGCTCCGTTGGAACAGTTTGGATTTTTCGTTTGCCTCAACTTCACACTCTCCATTCCAATCTAACCAGATGGGTAAGTTAAAACGGAATTTCTAAATGGTCCACTAAAGGAGGAGGTTTATTTTGCTCAGCCGGAAGGGTTCGTTGATCCTGAACATCCATAAAAAGTCTACCTTTTGAGGAAAGCTTTATACGGCTTGAAGCAAGCCCCAAGAGCCTGGGTAATGGATTATTCCAATTTCCTATGTACTAAAGAGCTTTAGCTAAAGCAAAGTCCAACGTTGATCCATACCGAATGCATTGATACTCGCAAAAGCACTTCTGGAGGGATACAGTTCCTAGGTGACAAACTTGTAAGCAAGATGTCAAAGAAACAATATTGCACTGCAATATCTTTCAACCAGATGCACAGTACTGGCGTTATCTACAAGTTGTGCACGATGTAATGAGGATGATGGAACAGCTTAAAGTTTATGGCTTCAACTACAACAAAATACGTTGTACTACGAAAACACAGTCAGTCCATAGCAATCTCATACAAATCCGTACCTGCAACTCACACAAAAGCACATCCATACTCGAGTATCACAACATAAAGGACATGATAAAATGATAATATTAAATTATAATTATGTCAGAACTGAATACCAATTAGCTAATATAATTTACGAAAGCCCCCTTCCTGATGATCGTTGTATGTATCTATGTCAGAAGGATTGGTTAAAGATGTATTGTTGACTCCAGCAAGAACTGGAGGTTCTGACAAACCTAACTGCTTGATATTATCATCAAACATCATCTTGTAAATAAAAAAAAAATTTGCTTATGTACATTTCTGTACATACTCGGGCCTCATCGTAAAGAAAATACACTCTCAGTGCACTTTTTCCTTAGCAATGAAAAGAGAAGTCGTTTTTGGTAATGCGCAACTCAACAAAACATTCCAAATTTATGAGCATCATGACAAGGCTTGCAGTAATATCCGACTGCAACCCGCTTTTCAAAATGAGGAACGCATGTCATCGAAAAGACTGCTGTGCCAGACAACGGGTTAATTAAATTTTCCCGCGGTTCATGGATTATTTCATAACCATCATCATAAAATAAGTGTGTAACGTTTCAGATGCAATTATATTTGTCAAAATAAGAGAAAACTTTATTCAAATGGGAAAAAGTTTTCTTCACAATGGAAATCAATATTTTCATTTAATCCACGAAAAGATTTTTCAAAGAATAATTCAAACCTTCTCAAACAATGACTACAGCTTCATTAAATAGAAAAGGGTCATTATTCGAGAGGGAAGAAAGTGTCAAATATATCTTTTAAACGGACATTTTCAAAATAAAGTCAATTGAATAAATAGTTGAAAGTTTTTTGATAATACAATAACAATTAAAGCGAGAAAACCATAATAAAACAACATGAGCCTTAGATTGTCATTTGCTTTCAAAAATTAGGGACTTATTTGCAATTGAAAGACTATAGTATGAAATTCAGGCTTAAACCTACATACGACAAATAATACAAAACGCGTCATAGTTTTTGATAAAAAGACTTATGTAAAAGTTTAGAAATTCTTTCGTATTTTTAAAAAAGCCTTGAAACCTGACTCTCACGGATAATATATAAGATTTTATTAATTCTGGCGAACATGATCTTAAGCAAGTGTGCATATAAGATTTTTCTAATTCTGAGGTTAATCGGAAAACAATCAAGGTGACGGATTAAATACCCTACAAGTGTACAACAACTACACTGATAGAATCCATAGCCTTATTGTTAATTGAAGGCCATACCGGGAAGACACGCTGTCCTTATCCGCAGAGCACCTCAGTGTTTTTCGTGTTACTTTCTGGTGCGCTATTTCCAACCACATAGATAAAGATATCTTGTCAATTATGGTATGCATCAGTTTTAAAACCAGAAATGTGTAGTCATAAGATTGCTTAGAGCGTGAGAAGATGGTACTGATTCAATTATTGGCTTTCCATTAACAGATCAATCACCACGTGTTTTTAAAGGAGTTAGAAAAAGAATGATCAAAGACGGACATATTGGGTAATTGATACGTATGATAAATCCACAAGATAGTCAAATCTCGATAAAAAGAAAAGCTGATACACTTGGGGGACTTATTTGTCCTTATGGATGTTATCAGTTCGTCTACCGACAGGGAATAATTGAGATATACGGGACTTAGTTGAGACTTGGAGTAATCACTATCATATCATCACTAATCACGATAAATAAAAATTATCCATCCGATACAAAATAGTGACTAAGTGTGGTTTTACTGATAAACAAATAAAAAAAGAACAACAACGTAAAAGGGCGTCAGACTACAAGTATATCAATAATGAGCAAATAGTAAATAAGTCTATGAACCAACTCCCTACAGGATTAGTAGAATCACGTGGAACTCAAATGACAACCTTCCAAAGATATAAACGTAGACGACACCATACTGCTACATGTGACAAAACGACTATGTCATTATTCGGTAATTTGAACAACTTCAGTCCCTGTCTCAAACATAATCATGTAGCAGAATATAAATGTGTATATGGTATACTTAAATAAAGGCAAATATAAATAGAGAATGTGATTACAATTTATTCAGGAAAAATTTCTTAGAAAATTCAAAATCTAATCAAATTACAGTACTCAGCACTATCTTTATATAACCCTCAATGATTGAGGGGGAGCATTAATATGTCCAAACACGCGCTGTGTAAAAAATTGGCACACTTTTCTCCAAAATTTTATAACATTTTTTAAATCAAATTGATATCCAAAATGTCCAAATGGATTTTGAAATTTTTGATAAGGGGACGAAAAATGTGATTCAAAATAATAATGTGATTCAAATTACTCAAGTGATACTCTACTCTACCAAGTCTAAAACAGTTTATCGAATACCGATGCACAAGTTGATAGGGAGCTTTTCTGAAAAGCAAAAACAAAATCAGGAACTAAACACTATGATAGTTTTTCTCAAAGTACCTGAATGAGTTTTTCAACAGTGATAATATGGCATGGAGGAACTGTTACCAAAAGAACTGACCATGTAAATACGTTATCGAAGGTATAAAGGATGTTAAGGTTAGGTTAACTCGATCCTATGAACCTCCATAACCGAAGGGATCTACCCAGGACTATCCACTAGTTTAGTGTAGAAGTCCTAGGTATTGATACAAATGAGTAACTGTGAGGAAAAGGGAATAGTGCCGACTGAGATTGAGCTATTAACTTAATAAACCCAACAAGGTTCAAGTTATTGAAATCTTGGTAAGCACAAAAAGGGGTTTGAAGAATGAAAAATAATTGTAAGGATAAAGGGTGAAAAGAAAGAAGCCCTCCATACACTTAGGCAAAAACCAGGCCAATACATATGCTATCAAAAACACTAAAATGATTGGCTGACATTGAAGTGACAACCATGGACCTATTGATTGAAATGCACAACCCTTCCAAGCCACTCAAATCACTCAAAAGATTTCTGTTCATTTCTCACGATACTAAACATGTACTCTACTGACTCACTCACCTCCCGAGTAAGTCGGTAATGAAAAGGTGGCAGTCATCTCCACCTCCGTTCACTGAAAATCAAAACCACTTTTTGAGTCTAGAGCCAAGAGATCAACAATAATCTCGTTAGACAATTTCAACTTCCCGGTAAACCGCCAGATTCAAACGTAACGTATAAAAGTCAAAAATAATTGTTGAAAAAGTTTAAAATATTGACCGGAAATTCTTGGGGTGTGATAGTAGGGATCTTCTAATCCTTCACCAATAGTAATAAACCAACACGGCGGACAAAATCACACATATATGGCCGTAACGACGGAATAGACATATGTGATTGCTCGCATTCTTATTCGAGTAAGACCAAAGGATATGGATTAGGAAAGGGAAAGTAATTGTTGTTAAATAAAAAGAACAAAACAAATAGATTAAGTCCAAACAAATAAGGTATAGTGTTGCTAGTACTTTCCTGACCGTACCCATGAAAAAGACACATAAATATAGACATAAACGTCTTGATCATAAATCAACAAAAACAACCTTAGTTGGCGTTCCCGTAACAGTCAACTCCTAATCATCCATAATATACATACTTTACAACATTAGTGGATATATTGTCCACTTTTATACAAGAAATACATGGTTGGTTTATTTCGTCCAACATACAACAATACTCTATAGAATCATTTTTTTGTATTTTTCACTTTTTTAGATTTTTTTACACATATATAAACTATGAATTTCTGTGTAATTTCACCATCTTCACGATCATATTCAATCCAGATAATTTATCCATTCTCCTCCATACTTCGGATGTAAATAATAATTTTTGAAAGTAGTAAAACACACTAAAAATTGAGATTTAAAAAAATATACACTACTTTCACATTCCCATTGCATTGTGCAATTTTTCCGACCCTATTGTAGATAGAATATTTCACACACGTACCCAATTGCATTGTGCAATTTTTCCGACCTAACCGTAGATAGAAAATTTTGCATTCCGACTCAGGAAATACAATACTTTACACAAAAGCAGCTGGCAACCGATTAAGGACTTAATCTAATAGGGTAGGCTAAGGTGTAACGAAACAAATTTGATGTAAGAAAAGAATGGAATGGCTCAACAGGTTTTTCAAAGGGTATCTTACTCTAAAAATGAGAGTAAATAAAAGGTTTTTTACGGGGTTTAACTAACCAGTATAGTTAGTTAATATCACAACATGTATAGGCTTTTTGGGCGTAATCCTAAAAATTTACTAGTTTAGAAAATGTCACTCCATCTATTTAAAAAAGTACTTATTATTGTGGTCTCGAATAGATACACCAAGTCAAGTTCTAAAGTTTACAACATCACCGGAGCACTCATATTTTTGTGGAATTTGGGTAAACATTTGGAAACAGATAAGGCTAAATTTTCACAATGCTTGATTTTTTTTTAAATTTAGGCATAATTTAAGCATTTTATTGTGAACGTATGGACAAGTAAGCATTCTAATTCTTCTCCCCCACTTGAAATATACAACGACCTCGTTGTATAGATATAACATTAAAAACGGGAAATTAAAGAATTAGAATGAGAAACACCCCTGGTACTTGCTCGGTATGATCCTTCATGTTGCATTTATGAGCAAGAATGTGTGTTGTAAATGCGGGTCTGGATGCCAGCATGACTACAACACATTGAATTCCAGAATATAAATACTCCACCAAAGTCGTCATTTTCCTTCAGTAAGGTCCTGTATAAGATATAAGAAAAACCAATGCAATTCTATCTCTGGTATTCGACGGTTAGAAAACAAAAAAAACAAACAAAGTGTACAGGAAGTCGATACTTCATATCCCAAAACAGGATACGCCGTATTGAGACCTGTAAAAAGTATCTAAGGTACGGGTCAGATTGCCGACAAATCATATTTAACGAATACACCATATAGACTGAACTGACAATAAGGTTTAAAAGTGTAGAAAATTAAAAACTGGATAACGTCCAGATAGTCAATACGCCGTATCCATTGAGGTTGGATACGCCGTATCGAAGGTCTGGGAAGACAGACTCGATAAAAACTTGAAAATTACATTCCGGGTTGTCTCCCGGCAAGTACTTTTGTTTACAGAAAAGTCTTTAAGTTAGACTTGCTTCCAGCTTAAGTCTCATCCTTATAAAACAACTTAGGGTCGAACGGGATGCCAAATGACACATATAAATTTTTAATAAGATTTACTAGTATCCCGCTGTGAAGATAATTCCAAGTCACGATATTAAGACATAATTCCTTGACATAGGGAAAGCTCAAAGCATTATTTGGTCTTGAGTTATTTTACGAATATGGAATAAATCAACAATCTCAAGAACTTTCTCAATATGCTCATTCGCATCTTCATGATCTGATCCACTGAAAGTGTTGTCATGTAGTTCCTTGAGAAATTGGCCTTTTAGTTTAAAGTGAGCTTTGTCATCGATTTAGGCCTATCAACACCCGACCCATAATTACCTCGAGTCTTGCACATGTGTTCTTCTATGGTTTCCCCCATTGCTTCTGCAATTTCTTCCTCGGAATGTTCTTCTAGATCATAATTAGATAAAATTCAAGTGAACTCGATTCATCAAGACTTGGTGTCTTGAAGAGCTTCCTAGATGAGCGAAATTCTCGTTTCGGATCTTTAAAAGGTGTAAATAGTTCCTTAGTTGAACTCCTTGTCATGCACTACCTGAAATAGAGGATAAACAATCAGTAGGTTATGCTCGGAAGAAAGAAAACACAAAAAATTAAACACGAAATCCAAATACAAAGAATCTGTCTCTGCTGTTATATCAGATAGTCGATACGCCATATTTAATTACTGAATACGCCGTATTGACTGTTTGAATGGAATACACTGTATTGGCTTTGAAAGGTTAATACACCGTATTCAACTGGTGAATATACCGTATCGATTATTCGACCAGAAAAGTGTACATGAAACAAAAAACAAAACAGAAAAATAAAACAACCACACGAACAGAATTATAAAAAATTTTAGGTGAAATGGACGATCCGACATAAAGAGTTAAAAATAAAAATTTACAATAATTAACTACACTAAATCTAGATTAATTAAAAGTTAGAACTAAAATACTAATAACAACAAGAATTAAACAATTTTACTCCCCGATAGCGGCGCCAAAAACTTGATGTGTCGTTGTGTGTAGGTATTATTTGATATCAAGTTTTACATTTATATTTTGCCGACTTTACCGAAAAACAACACTAACGGGCCGTGTACCTGATCAGTTGTAGCTTCGTTGGTAAGTACGGTGTCGATCACTAAGAGCGAGAGTGTTAATTCCTAAGTCTACCAGTATTTTGGTTATCTATGTTAGTTCTAATCTAAGTTAAACCTATGCTAAACCTAATTCTAACGGATATATGGGTTTTTCAGTCTGAGAGACTGGCACGAATTTTGGTGGTAACTTAAATCTATTTTAGTCACGATAACATACGCAAGCAAATAATCAGAATATAGAAGAGCGGTCAAGCCTATTATAAGTAAACTTTATTAACTATGATTAATCCAGTTAAACGCGGGTTTGTTTATTAGTGCAATGATTGACTTATCTCAAGGGGTATATCATTCCTAGATTTAGGCGGTACTTCTTCCTAAAACCTAGACACGTTAATTCTGTCATAATTAAACACATCCACATAAAGCAATCATTTGTTGATTATAATCTATCTTTAGAAAGCAATAATGGTGATCTTATCGAATCCAAGCTCAACGAGACTTTACTAACTTACTGCTTAACGGCATCTTATATACTAGTAGTCCACTGTCTAAGTCCTTTCCAAAGGAATCAGAAAGTCATTTGTTGATCCCAGGTCAAATGCTAGTCCAACTTATTTAATAAACCAATACCAAGGATAGGTCATTATTTATGATCCTATGATTCTAGATATATAAGACGCTATATAGAGAGCTATCCTGGTTAATCTAGTCTACTTGGTCGGCATAACTAGATCCGATTGATTGATAGGTCACATACAAAAGCACGTAAACGAGTATAAATTGATAAACATAATCAACAATCAATGATAAATTAAGCAATCGAAATAAACAAACCAAACATTAAATCTTCATAAACATGGCCAATACCTAAAGGTATTAGCCAATAATCATTGTATCGAATACAAACATAATAAACGAATCAACCAAGGTAACCTAACCGAGTTAAACGAAAGATACAAAAAATTAAACGATTATTAGAGTATAGATGATTACAAGGTGTTCCCTATGGAATTAAGCGAGTTACTTGACCTTCTTTTCTCTTCTTGCTTTCTGAAAATCAATTTTTGTGGTTAGGGTTTTAAAAATATGTTTAAGCACACCCTAAACTCGTGTTTAAGGATTTGTATTTATAGTCTTTGGAAATTCGTCGATACGCCGTATTGGTTGAGGTCAATACTGCGTATTAGGGGTTTCTTAGAGTAGGAACCACGTTCAATATCTTCTAGAATCTTTAAATAATCTTCAATATGGCGTATAGAGTCTTCTGGGTATGGCGTATTGCTCTTTAATTCTTTGTGGTTTCTTATAAAATATAGGCACAGATATGCCGTATCTTCCTTGATGGATATGGCGTATAGGTTGTCAGAACAGTATCTTGAGATTTCTTCGATTAAGCTCCAAAATGTGTGCCTTTTGGCATAACTTCGCCAATTACTCAATAATTACTGCAAATAACAACTTTAAGCAATTAAGTACCAATTCATGCGATAATTATACAAAATAGGTAAGAAACATAGGATAAATGATGCTATAAAAGTGACGTTATTTGATGTCATCATTTACCAATATGATTTCCTACCAATTTTACTTTTCTTTCATAATTAGTAGTTTAAATTAGTTTAAAACCACCTCTCTTAACATACTGATTTTACTTGCTTTCTAAAAATATAAAATCACAAAAACATTCTTCTCTTAACCTTTAGATCATAGTGACATACAATTCAAACCTACCTCACTATTCTCCTAGAGAATGATCAATCTCCCGAGTCTTGGCTATACTACACAACAACGATTAGGTACTTTGCCTAGGAGGATTATAAAACTTAGGTGTTGCAATCCGCCGCATCAAATTTTTAGCGTCGCTGCTGGGGAATAGTCTAGGTTTCGGATTCTATTTAGCTTAGGTCTACTCACTAGATTTCTATCAAGTGAGATTTTTCTTTTTAGTTAGCTTTCTATTAGTCTATCTTTTCTTTGTTTTCTTTGTTTTGTAACTTTCCTTTAGTTAACCATAATGGGAGACAAAAACCAACCAAGTACTTTAGGATACTATTCCCAACCTAGCGAAGAGGGCTATTGAAACACTATTAAGCTTCCCGAATGAGCCAATTTGTCATCTATGTGATCTGACACTATTTGACTGTGCAAAATGCATGTGCATTCCAAGGACTACCATCCGAAGACCCAAACCAACACCTTAAGGATTTTCTCAAAATTACTGATTCTCTTAACCTTAATATTGCGAATAAAGAGAGAATGCGTCTGCATTTTTTTCAATTCTTTCTTCTCGATCAAGCTAGTAATTGGCTTAAACGTTTACCCGTGGGATCCATCTCCACTTGGGAGAATCTTACCACCTGTTTCCTTGCTTATTTTTTCCCACCGAGGAGAGCTACTAAACATAGAAATGACATCTTGATGTTTAAAAATCATAATGATGAATCTTTGTCCGAGGCATGGACTCGTTTCGAGGACTTACTTCAAAAAGTCCCTCATCATGACATCGATCTTTGGCTCCAGATCTAAATTTTATGTGATCAACGAGGACAAGAGTGCCAAATAATCTTGGGAATCATCAAGGACCTCGCCCTCTATGACAACGAAAGTTAGAATGACCCAAAAGATCTCGCAAAATCGGTCAAGGAAATTTCTTTACCTTAAGATGTCCCGAGTACATCCGACCGACGTCTTATTAAGCTCAAAAATCAAGTCCAACACTTGATGGAAGCTCATATTGCTCCTAAAAAATCTTCTAAAGTGAACAAAATCCCTTCTTCATGTGAGATTTGTGGTGGTCCCCACGACACTCAATATTGCATGGAAAATCTCGAGTAAGCTTTTGTTGATTTTGCATCCTCGCGTACCAATGAAGCAGGAGGTAAGTGGATCACTTTCCAACCCGAGCAAAACAATTTTGGTGACACTTATAACCAATTTTAGAGAAGTCATCCAAACCTTAGGTGGAGGCAACCTCAAAATTCTCAAAATATTTTTTTAACCCACCTAATCATTTTTAAACAAACGGTTCATCCTCGAACCGTGCCTTTAACAACAATCCTCAAAATTAAAATAATCAATCAAATTTTAAAGGATTAGTGTCCAGTTTCATGGCATCCCAAGACGCTCATTTGTCTAAGTTTGAATCTGATTTCAAACAACAACAAAGTGAGATGACCAATAAGATTGGCACTTTCTTGAAGGTTATCAATGACCGAATGACGGGTGCACTACCTAGTGACACCGTTACGAACCCAAAACAAAATGTTAATTCCACCTCTTTAGTTTTGTCTGCTCGTTCTTACTCATAAATGGAAGATCCCCAAAGCTCTTCTAATCCTTTCCAATCGGCCAATGCTATTAAAACGTGTTTCAAATCAAGAAATGCTTTGCCACAAAACCAACAACAAATTAAAACCTTAAAGGTCAATGAAATTGAAACACCAAAACCAAAATAACCTGAAAATGATTTAGAAGATGGATTTAAGGATTTGCATCTTAATCTACCAGTTCTTAAAGTTATAGCTCATGCTCCTATGTACAACGCCATTTTGGATAAATATGTTGAGAGTCTTGAGTTAGGCAAAAACAGGTCCGCATACGTTCAAAGTGAAATTCTAAAGAAAATTAAGGATCCCGAATTATTAATCTTACCTTGTAACTAGGGGACCCCAAGCCTTTTGATACCTTAGCCAATTTAAGGCCATGTGTGAATTTAATCCCATTGTTTCTTAAAAAAAAGCTAAAACTTGGATTATTACCAAAAGTGTCTTAGGGTTAGAAATGGAACTAAATCTTACCCCATAGGAATTGTAAGGGACGTAGAGGTGTATGTAGGTAAGTTGATATTTTTGGAAGATTTTTATGTAATAGACATGGAAAAAGACCCTACATGCCCATTACTTGTTGGAAGAGGATTGATATGTGAGAAATCACATATCCTTATTATATCCAAAATGGACCTTAAATGATTAAAATATGCAAAAATATGCTTATATTTGTGTATTTTATTGTTTGTGAATGTGTAGGTACGGATAGTGCAACAATCACAAGAAAACGGACAAAACCGAACAAACACGGACACGGGAACGAAAAGAGTGCAAAAGAGCCAGAAGATTGCTATCAATGGTCAACAAAGTCAACCCTTGGTCAACATTGGTCAACCACAAAAGGACAAAATCATCAAAATACCCAAAATGCCCTAAATGTTAAACCTAATTTCACCAAAAGTCCCTAAGCCCTGTCGTTATCTTTATAACACAACTTTATAACAAAGCCCAAATACCCGGCCCAATCCCATTTCTTTTTACCCGGTCCCAAAGTCAAACCCTAAACACTCGGGTCAAATAAAGATATAAAAAGAAAGAGGGCGCGAGAAATCCTGTTTTTACTATTCATCATCATCTCAACAATTACCCTCCTCAAAATTATAGGGTAAATTGAAATTGAGGACGTGGCTCAACAATTCAAGTGACAAGGTACAAGCTGGCAGAGTTAGACGTCGTGAGAGGCTCTCATTGGTCGAAGCCCACAAGAAAGGACACACGGATATATGAAAGAAACACACAAGGACAAGGTTTTTTTACACTAAATCCTAGCCAAAAGAAGCACAACAGGTCTGATACACGGAATGCCACGTTGGCAATCCGTGTGCTCATCATTTAATCCAATGGTGATGAATAGGAATCCAATGATTAGAAATTGATTAAGGGCTAAGATCATGGATAAGAGGAGCGGGCTAGACTCCTAGAAGCTTCACTCCAAGGCTATAAATAAAGAGAAAGCCTCACACACACGACATCTTCTTTTTCTAGCTTTTAATAGTAGCTTAATTTAGTTTTAGCTAATGTAATTTTAAAATCCAGTTTTTAGCTTATTGTAATCTTCATTTCCAAAGTTTTGTATTCAGTTTTAAATCAATTAAATCATAGTTTACTTGTTTACAATATGTTTTTACTTATAAGCTTTTATATATCTCAAATGCTTCTATTCAACTATTTCACAAGCTACTCTTATAAGCTCTTCATAAGCTCTCTGAGTCTCTAAGCTCAGATTGAGCTCAAGTTAATCATTAATCTACTTAAACAATCAAAATCAGTTAATACCTATGCTTAAAATGGATTTGGTTGCTTTGGATGATGAACTAGCAATGGAAGAGTTCATAGGACTTTACTAGCTTATCCTTGTGATAAGCTAGAGCTTGTTGACAGCTCTTTGAGCAAATCAAGCCTTTGTTTAGCTAAGGCTTTTGTAAGTCTTCTTTAAATTTCAAGTCTCTTAGCTTAATAATTGCATTTGCTTATTTTTAGCTTATTTCTTGCTTATTAGTGCTTAAATCTGTGTTATTATGCTTATTATGAATGTTTGAATATCTATTTATGAGTTATATAGCTTAGATCTTAGTTTACTCTATTTTGTCTTTTAAATTTGTTAAAAAACCAAAAAAAAATAGCATTAGCTTAATCATTGTTGTTTGATTTGATTTTTGTGTTTGAGAATGATAAGTAGTTGTGTTATAAGCTGTTAGACATCTGGTATTCAAGTTTTGTTCATTAAATTCAAATTTCATAAGCTCAAATGAATTTTCATAAGAATAAGGGGGTGTTTTTAGTACTGCTTGAGTCAATTTGGTCTTAAGTTTTTGATTTTAATCTTTCAACTAAGTCTGTTTTAGCTAGATTCATAAGCTAGGATAGGGATAATAATACAAAGGGTCTATTTATACTACATCTTTGTCCTCAGCTCTTCTCTCTTGTGTTTCTTCTGTGAGAGGCTTCAAAACCATGATCTTAACCATTGATGAGCATTGTGTTTCTTTAAATTAATCCCCACCATTGATTCGGCTGAATTTCATAGAAAAAGGTGGGATTGCCAACATGGCAAGGCATTATTTTGGGTGTGAACAGATATTAGAGGTGGGCGGAAGATGTTTACCATGGAGGGGATGAAGATTCTACAGGGTAAAAGGGGCAAAGAAAACCGTGTCTTGGTGTCCTGTGTCTTAGGCTGGGAAAAGTCGTTTGTGGGCTGTTAATCAACAGACACAAGTTTGGGGACTTGACACTTTCAGCCCCTCAATCTTTCTTTTCCTTTTTGCAAAAACAACCCTTGTAATGATACTTTGGGGATTTGGCAGAATCAGTCCCCCAAAGAATTCAACTTGTTTCAAAGTTAATCCCTATGGTATATGACTTTGGGATTTGGCAAATTTGGTCCCTCAAAGTCATATTTTGCATATTTAATCCTTAAAGTCTTTTGTCTTGACTTGATTTTTGTCGGGGTTGACTTTTCTGTTGACTTTGACTTTTACCAGCTTTGATTTGGCTTTGTCTTTCACTCTTTTCCATCTCGTGCTCGGTTTTGTTGTTTTTGGCTTTGTTTTTGTCCTTTTCTTTGAATATCCGTTTCCTGCACATCAAGATACTGTTCTAACAACCTATACGCCATATCCATCAAGGAAGATACGACATATCTATGCCTACACTTTACAAGAAACTACGAAGAATTAAAGAGCAATACGCCGTACCCAGAAGACTCTATACGCCATATTGAAGATTATTTAAAGATTCTAGAAGATATTGAACGTGGTTCCTACTCCAAGAAATCCCTAATACGCCGTATTAACCTCAACCAATACGGCGTATCGACGAATTTCCAAAGACTATAAATAGAAATCCTTAAATACGAGTTTAGGGTGTGCTTAAACATATTTTCAAAACCCTAACCACAAAAATCGATTTTCAGAAAGCAAGAAGAGAAAAGAAGGTCAAGTAACTCGCTTAATTCCGTAGGGAACACCTTGTAATCATCTATACTCTAATAATCGTTTAATTTTTGGTATATTTCATTTAACTCAGTTAGGTTACCTTAGTTGATTTGTTTATTATGTTGGTATTCGATACAATGGTTATTGGCTAATACCTTTAGGTATTGGCCATGTTTATGAAGATTTAATGTTTGGTTTGTTTATTTTGATTGTTTAATTTATCATTCATTGTTGATTATGTTTATCAATTTATACTCGTTTACGTGCTTTTGTATGCGACCTATCAATCAACCGGATCTAGTTATGCCGACCAAGTAGACTAGATTAGCCAGGATAGCTCTTTATATAGCGTCTTATATATCTAGAATCATAGGATCACAAATAATGACCTATCCTTGGTATTGGTTTATTAAATAAGCTGGACTAGCATTTGACCTGGGATTAACAAATGACTTTCTGATTCCTTTGGTAAGGACTTAGACAGTAGACTACTAGTATATAAGATGCCGTTAAGCAGTAAGTTAGTAAAGTCTCGTTGAGCTTGGATTCGATAAGATAATCATTATTGCTTTCCAAAGATAGATTATAATCAACAAAAGATTGCTTTATGTGGATGTGTTTAATTGTGACAGAATTAACGTGTCTAGGTTTTAGGAAGAAGTACCGCCTAAATCTAGGAATGATATACCTCTTGAGATAAGTCAATCATTGCACTAATAAACAAACCCGCATTTAATGGGATTAATCATAGTTAATAAAGTTTAGGCTTGACCGCTCTTCTATATTCTGATTATTTTTTTGCGTATGTTATCATGACTAAAATAGATTTAAGTTACCACCAAAACCCGTGCCAATCTCTCAGACTGAAAACTCCTATATCCGTTAGAATTAGGTTTAGCATAGGTTTAACTTAGATTAGAACTAACATATATAACCAAAATACTGGTAGACTTAGGAATTAACACTCTCGCTCTTAGTGATCGACACTGTACTTACCAATGAAGCTACAACTGATCAGGTACACTGCCGGTTAGTGTTGTTTTTCGGTAAAGTCGGCAAAATATAAATGTAAAACTTGATATCAAATAATACCTACACACAACGACACATCAAGTTTTTGGCGCCGCTGTCGGGGAGTAAAATTGTTTAATTCTTATTGTTATTAGTATTTTAGTTCTAACTTTTAATTAATCTAGATTTAGTGTAGTTAATTATTGTAAATTTTTTATTTTTAACTCTTAGCGTCGGATCGTCCATTTCACCTAAAAGTTTTTATAATTTTGTTCGTGTGGTTGTTTTATTTTTCTGTTTTGTTTTTGTTTCATGTACACTGTTCTGGTCGAATAATCAATACGGCGTATTCACCAGTGGAATACGGCGTATCAACCTTTCAAAGCAAATACAGCGTATTCCATTCAAACAGTCAATGCGGCATATTCAGTAATTAAATATGGCGTATCGACTATCTGATATAACAGCAGAGACAGATTCTTTGTATTTGGTTTCCGTATTTAATTTTTTGTGTTTTCTTTCTTCTGAGCATAACCTACTGATTGTTTATCCTCTATTTCAGGTAGTGCATGACAAGGAGTTCAACTAAGGAACTATTTACACCTTTCAAAGATCCGGAATAAGAATTTCGCTCATCTAGGAAGCTCTTCAAGACACCAAGTCTTGACGAATCGAGTTCACTTGAATTTTATCTAATTATGATCTAGAAGAACATTCCGAGGAAGAAATTACAGAAGCAATGGGGTAAACCATAGAAGAACACTAGTACAAGACTTGAGGTGACCATGGGTCGGGTGTTGATCGGCCTAAAATCGATGACAAAGCTCACTTTGAACTAAAAGGCTAATTTCTCAAGGAACTACATGACAACACTTTCAGTGGATCGGATCATGAAGATGTGAATGAGCATATTGAGAAAGTTCTTGACATTGTTGATTTATTCCATATTCCTAAAATAACTCAAGACCAAATAATACTTTGAGCTTTCCCTATGTCACTTACTGGAGCCGCGAGTCATTGGCTAAGGAATGAACCATCCGGTTCAATTATTACTTGGGAAGCCTTGAAGAAGAAATTTCTGAGCAAATATTGTCCACCTGCCTGAACTGCTAAAAAATGGAGGAGATCAATAACTTTCAACAACAACCTGATGAAACTCTTTATCAAACCTGTAAAAGATTCAAAGAACTTTTAATGAGATGTCCTCAACACTACTTAACAGATATAAGGGAGGTGATCTTGTTTTACAAGGGATTGGAGGTGCCTACTAGATAAATTCTTGATTCTAAGGGTGCCATACCAACTATGATAGGTGCTAATGCAAGGGTAGCCATCTAAGAGATGGCCAAACATTCTCAAAAATGGCATGATGGAACGTCTACTAGGACTAGAAGTATTGAAACTTCTGATGGATTAGCTGCTATTTAAGCTCAACTTAATAACCTTGGAAGGGAAATCAAGAAAGTAAATGAAAAAGTGTATGTCGCTCAAGTAGGGTGTGAATTATGCAAGGGACATCATTACACCAAGGATTGTCCACTTAAAGAAGAAGAAGAAAACACTTGAAGAAGCATATTACACTCAACTCGGTGTACCATTCCAACAAGGAGGACATATAGAGCAGCAGCTCTAGGATTCTACCAAAGGAACAATGGAAACCCTTCGTATCAAGAGCGAAGACAAACAATGGTAGAATCACTGAGCAAATTTATGGCCGAATCTACGAAAAGACATGAAGAAAACTCCAACTTAATCAAGGAAATTCGAGCTTCCACGGATGCTGCTATTAGAAATCAAGGAGCATCGATCAAGGCTTTGGAAATTCAAATCGGGCAAATATGCAAGGTATTGTAAGAAAGGGGATCTGGAAATTTACCTAGCTCAATTGAAACAAACCTGAGAGATCATGTCAAGTCAATCTCGACTACTGTTGAAACTGATACGACCTCGATACGCCGTATTAGACCCACCCGATACGCCGTATCGGGACCACAAAACAATAAGCTGTTTTCATGCCAAGTCAAGCGACTATTCCCTTTCCAAGTCATTTGTATGATGATTGATGTGATGAAGAGGAGGGATCGTATGAACTAAAAGACTTGGACCTATTCAATTAGGACTACACTTCTCGATGATGTCCTACCTACTAAGGAAAAAGACCCAGTGAGTTTCACTTTACCTTGTATTATCAATAATTTATGTTTTAATAATGCCTAGCTAACTTAGGGGCTAGCATTAGTGTTATGCCTTTCTCGACCTATACCAAACTAGGGTTAGGTGAGTTAGCTCCTACTAAGTTAATTGTTGAATTGGCTGATAGAAAAGTGAAACGTACCAAAGGAATAGCGGAAAATGTTCTAGTAAGGATTGATAAATTTGTTTTCCTAATAGACTTTATTGTTCTTGATATGCCCATGGATATCAAGACCTCTTTGATCCTAGGAAAACCATTATTGTCTACTTCTCATGCTAAAATCGATATGTTTAAAAGGAAAATAACTTTAAGAGAAGGGAATGATAAAGTTGTGTTTAAAAGTGAGAAACCTACTAGCAACATAATTAAGAGGTCTATGCATTAAGTTTAAGAGAAATAATGGAACTTAATTTATAGGCCAAGCTAATGGGAGAAGCTTTTATTTTGAATAGATCATTAGACCCGTTGTATGGAGACTATATTAAACTAAATGATCTAAATAAACCATTAGAGATTAAAAGAAATCAAGTTGATGATTTAGAACCCACCATTAAGGAAGGTGAGGTTGTTGATAAACCCAAGATGGATATAGTCAAAACTAGGTGTTATAATGAGATCGTTAATGGATTAGACGAGTACCCTAGTTATTATGACTTTGATAGGAAGATCCATATCGACTGTGCTTATAATCTAAAGTTTTCATGCATGAAAGGTTATAAACATGTTAATGCTAATTTCTTCCATCTATTAATTAGATGTCTAAAAACTTTTATAATTCGGTTATGAAAGACAAGATTGAATATAAAGTGTTAGGAACACGAAAAGTGTCAGTCACTTCCATTATATTATTAGATAGCTCGTATAGCAATATTTGGAAACTAAATAGTCTATTAAAGGCCCAACGCCTATATGAACCCACTAAGGGTCCCATATGGCCAGACACTCTAGGTATAAATACCTAATCTCCGACTTTAGATGATGGTTGGTTGTTCCCTTTTCATTTTCACTAATATAATATTTTCCTTTTTCCTTTCTCTCTCTAGAAGTGTTCATCCCTCCCTTCTCTCTCTCTATTTCTTCATTTCTTTGATTGTGAGGTTAGATAATCTAATATTCTTCAATTTGTATCAAGAGCCATAGGGTGATTAAGCTAGGTTTTGTGTGCGTTTTGTGTGCGTTTGGTTTGAACATAATACAAAAGATTTCATCTTTTGTGTGTTCTAATACTATAAATATTTGTACTTTCTTGTTTGTTTATCTTAGTATAGGATAGTTGAATAAGAAAATCTTTGAAAAAACTCAAAAATCTTCATCTTTTTATTGTTTTTTTGTTTTAAAAAAGTGGTTTTGGGTTTCAAGAATAGTGATTTAAAATTTTTTGTGTTAAAATTCATAAAGTTTGTGTTTTTAAGGTTCTCCTAGTCTTAGAATAGCAAGAAGTACAAGTGATTTCAAGTAAAAACGTCAAAAATTATGTTTTTAAGCGATTTTAAGACGACTTTTTATACACACTGTTTGAATTAGGCGATTTATACGTATTGAATTCGGCAATTTATACGTTGTTGAATTCGGCGATTTGTATGTGTTTGATTCCGGTAATTTATACGTGTTGAATCCGGCGATTTATACGTTTGGGTATAAGACGATTTATACGTGTTTGATTCCGGCGATTTATACGTGTGTCAAAGTCGGTGATTTATACGTGTTTGGATTTGGAGATTTATACGTGTGTATATCCAGCGTTTTATACGTGTTTCAAATCCTCTTCTTTTACTATTCGAGAGTTTATACGTGTTGAGATCCTGCGATTTATACCATTCTCAAAATCCATGCGCTCGCGCGCTCTATAGGGTTTGAGTGATGATTCCAAACAACGATGTATACCATTATAAAAATTCTGATGCGGATTTTTAACATTCTTTAAAAGGTGATTTTTACAAGCTACTTAAGGTTACGATTTATTCGTTTACACTTGGGTGACTTATGCAATTACCTTTGGAGATTTATTTGCCTTGGTGAATTTATACGGTTTTTTCTGTGATTTGTAAAATCCCGTGAAGTATTCAACTATTTTCTCATTTTTTTCAAGAATTGTAAAATCCCGTGTAATCTTAAGATTCATTCACTTAAAACAAACAACAATTTAACACAACAACCTCTAATCTCTGTTCGATCATCTTTTATCTTATCTCATATCAAAAAAAACATGGACTCAATTATTCCACTTGGACAAAAGAATTAATCTTGATGATTAATAATACTTCTGGTGTGACAATCGTCCACCAATGTTAGACAAAGAACTGTATGATTCTTGGAATAAGTTGAATGGAACTTTACACTGAGGAAAAACAAAGAGAACAGAAGAATGATACTTGAATCAGTTGAAAACGGTCCACTCATTTGGCCTACAATTGAAGAAAATAGGGTGATCAGGACAAAGACATATGCTGAATTATCTGCTACTGAGAAAATTCAAGCTGATTGTGATATGAAGGAAACTAATATCATTCTTTAAGGTCTACCAGCTGATTAAAGTGTTAGGAACACGAAAAGTGTTAGTCACTTCCATTATATCATTAGATAGTTCGTATAGCAATATTTAGAAACTAAATAGTCTAGTAAGGCCTAAAGCCCATTATGAACCCACTACGAGTTCATATGGCCAGCCACTCTAGGATATAAATACCCCTCTCCGCACCTTGGAGAGAGTTGGTTGTTCACTTTTCATTTTCACTAATCTACTATTTTCTTTTTTCCTTTCTCTCTATAGAAGTGTTCATCCCTCCCTTTTCTCTCTCTAGATCTTCATTTCTTTGATTGTGAGATTAGATAATCTAATATTCTTCAATTTGTATCAAGAGCCATAAGGTGATTAAGCTAGGTTTTGTGTGCGTTTTGTGTGCGTTTGGTTTGAACGTAATACAAACGATTTCATATTTTGTGTGTTCTAATACCATAAAGATTTGTACTTTCTTGTTTGTTTATCTTAGTATAGGATAGTTGTATAAGAAAATCTTCGAAAAAACTCAAAAATCTTCATCTTTTTGTTGTTTTTGGTTACAAAAAGGGTTTTGGGTACAAGAATCTTGATTTCAAACTTTTTGTGTTAACATTAATAAAGTTTGTGTTTTTAAGGTTCTCCTAGTCTTAGAATAGCAAGAAGTACAAGTGATTTCAAGTAAAAACGTCAAAAATTATGTTTTTAAGCGATTTTAAGTGTTTGAAGATGACTTTTTATACACACTGTTTGAATTCGGAAATTTATACGTATTGAATTCGGCAATTTATACGTTGTTGAATTCGGCGATTTGTATGTGTTTGATTCCGGCAATTTATACGTGTTGAATCCGGCGATTTATACGTTTGGGTATAAGACGATTTATACGTGTTTGATTCTGGCGATTTATACGTGTGTCAAAGTTGATGATTTATACGTGTTTAGATTTGGTGATTTATACGTGTGTATATCCAGCATTTTATACGTGTTTCAAATCCGTCTATTTATACGTGTTGAAGATCCAGCGATTTATACCATTACAAAATCCAGCGATTTATATGGGTTGAAAATCCAACGATTTATACCATTATAAAATCTGACGATTTATACATTCTTCAAAAGGTGATTTATACAAGCTACTTAAGGTGATTTATACGTTACACTTGGGTGACTTATACACTTACCTTTGGAGATTTATTGCCTTGGAGATTTATATGGTTTTTCTGTGATTTGTAAAATCTCGTGAAGTATTCAATTATTTTCTTGATTTTATCAAGAATTATAAAATCCCGTGTAATCTTAAGACTCATTCACTTAAAACAAACAACAATTTAACACAACAACCTCTAATCACTGTTCGATCACCTTTTATCTTATCTCATATCAAAGAAAACATGGACTCAATAATTCCACTTGGATAAAAGAATACTCTTGCTGAGTACATGATACTCTCTGGTGCTGACAATCGTCCACCAATGTTAGACAAAGACCTGTATGATTCTTGGAAAAGTAGAATGGAACTTTACATGAAAAACAGAGAGAACAGAAGAATGATACTTGAATCAGTTGAAAACGGTCCACTCATTTGGCCTACAATTGAAGAAAATAGGGTGATCAGGACAAAGACATATGCTGAATTATCTGCTACTGAGAAAATTCAAGTTGATTGTGATATGAAGGCAACTAATATCATTCTTCAAGGTCTACCAACTGATATCTATTCACTTGTTAATCATCACATAGTTGCCAAGGATCTATGGGAAAGAGTTCAACTACTAATCCAAGGTACCTCATTGACAAAGCAGGAAAGGAAGTGTAAACTGTATGATGCATTTGATAAGTTTGCTCACATCAAGGAAGAATCACTTCATAAGTATTACTTGAGATTTACTCAGCTGATTACTGAAATGAACATATACAAAATGAAATTGGAGCAATTTCAAGTCAAAACTAAGTTCTTAAACAGTCTTCCACCTGAATGTTGTAAGTTTGTGACTGATGTCAAGCTTGTAAAGTATTTTCATACTACCAACTTTGATCAGCTTCATGCATATCTTGAACAACACGAACTTCATGCAAATGAAGTCTGAATTATGTGTGAACGCAATCAAGATCCACTTGCACTAGTTGCAAATCATCACATGACACCACCTCACTTCAACACTTATCAGTCTTCATACAAAAATCCCCAATTTCAACAACAATTTTCACCATCTCTGTCTCCTCAATATGGATCAATTTATCCCATACAACATTACTCTACTACTTATCCATCCACAGCTCATGCAATCACTTATCCATCAGCACCGTATCTAAATGCTTATTCATTAACTATTCATCAAGAGGCTTGTCTACAACCACACTCTGTTCCTCAAATTGAATATACTGTCTCCACAGTTAATCAACAAACACATATGGCTGAATTTCCTCAGATAGACTCTGGTCCAGTAGTTCCTATGTTTAAGCAAGGAGATGACCCTATTGATGCCATTAACAAAATGATGTCATTTTTGTCTATTTTCGTCACATCTCATTTCCCATCTACCAACAATCAGCTAAGAAACTCATCTAACCCAACATAACAAGCAACTATTCATGATGGAAGAGTGATTGTTCAACCACTTTTGGGGAGATAAAATTATTATGTTGTTGGTACTTCAGGAACAAGAGCTAATACTTCAAGAACAGGAGGGAATTATTTAGGTCAACAAAGGATTGTGAAGTGTTTTAACTGCCAAGGGGAAGGTCATATGGCAAGACAGTGTCCAAAACCAAAGAGGAAAAGGAATGCTACGTGGTTTAGGGAAAAAGATCTATTGGTCAAAGCTCAAGGAACTGGTAAGGTTCTAAATGAGGAAGAATTAGGATTCTTAGCAGACCCTGGTGTTGCAGAAGGTCCATTTACACAGTTGGTCATTAAACACAATGCAGCTTATCAAGCAGATGATTTGGATGCATATGATTCTGACTGTGATAAGATCTCTACTGCCAAAGTAGTTCTTATGGCCAATTTGTCTAGTTATGGATAAGATGTTCTCTCTGAGGTACCAATCTCTGACAACACTAATAATGATATACTAAATCAAAGTGTGCACGAGATGCCGTATTCTGAACCTTCTCATTTTGTAGAACATCCAAAGAATGAGATACATAGTGATAGTAATATCATTCTGTACTCTCAGTATTTGATTGAATCATAAAATGGAGCTATTCAGGATACAAACTCTTCTGCACAACAAGATGCCTTGATATTATCTGTGTTTGAACAACTGTCAAATCAAGTAACTAACTGTAACAAGATCAATAATAACAATTTAATTGCCAATGAATCCTTATCTGTTGAGCTTGAAAGATACAAAGAACAGGTAGTGTTATTGCTAAGGAAACCAATGTGATTTCTAAGGAAACCAATGTGATTTATGATGGTAGTGTTATTGCTAAGGAAACCAATGTGATTTCAATTTCTAATTCTGAAGAGACTTTGATGCTTGAGGAAGAGAGTCGATCAAAAATGCTTTTAAAACAAAGTGATCCAATAGTTTTAGAAAAGAATGTTAACATTAAACCAATTAATTATGCTGAGTTAAATCGATTATCTGAAGATTTTGGTAAACGGTTTGTCCTACAACAAGAACTGTCTGATGACCAAGCTTTTTGATTACAACCTTCACACCCTAATACAGACCAATCTGCTTCTTCGCCTGTCAAAATTGAGGCTCCTCGAGAACTTCCTAAGGTAAGCCTAGTTAATACAAGCCTTAAAAAGCTTAAATACCATCTTGGCCAATTTGACAATGTGGTGAAAAAGCATATCACACCCGATGCTTTAATAGAAGGGGAATGGGGGTTTGAACACACTAAAGCTGTTTTTCTAAAAGAAATAATTCCATTTGTAAAGACCTTAAAAGATATATTCAATGTTTTTAATAAAGATCTTTTAAATGAGGTAACATAAGTACAAATAGTTTTCAACCAGATGGAAGCTATTGTTCAATAGTATCATATAGACAAACAGTGTTTTGAAATTCAAAAGAAACAGTTTTTGATTGAAACGATCGAATCTTGTTGTGAATTCTTCGTTGGATAAAAATACTTGTGTGAATGTGAATTCTTTTGTTGCAGTAAATGATTCTGTGAATCATGTGGAAATGTGCAACAAGTGTCTTGAACTTGAAGCTGAGCTTATCAAACAACACAACATGGTTGAAAAAGATGAGTATAATAGACTTTCAAAAAGATTTTCTAAACTTGAACAACATTGCATTTCTCTTGAAATTGCAATGCAACTCAATAATGAAATTTTTCAAAAGAATACCACATATGTGAACCAAACTGAACCTTCATTTGATCAATTGTTTGAATTAAACAATTTGAAAGCTGAGCTTCAAGCAAAAGACACGACAATCAAGAAGTTGAAAGCACACATTAAGCTTGTCAATGAAACTTCTACTAGTGAAAGTGTGAAAAAGGACTTCGAAGAAATTGAGACTATCAACATTGAACTGGAACATAGGGTAACAAGACTAATTTCTAAAAATGAGCATTTGAAACAGACGTATAAACAACTTTATGATTCAACTAAACCATCACGTGTTCGTGCAAAAGAACAAAATGAATCTTTGGTTAATCAAGTAAATCAAACGTCTGTTGAAATTTCTGATTTAAATGCTCAACTTCAGGAAAAAGTGTTTGTCATAATAGCATTAAAATGCTGCTACTATTGCTCCAGGAATGTATAAGCTTGACCCAGTAATTTTGGCTCCAAAGGTTAAGAATAATAGGGAAGCTCATGAATACTACCTTAAGCATACTATGGA
Source organism: Tanacetum coccineum (assembly GCA_026074375.1). NCBI lineage: Eukaryota > Viridiplantae > Streptophyta > Magnoliopsida > Asterales > Asteraceae > Tanacetum > Tanacetum coccineum. The sequence continues at coordinate 52,420 of BQNB010024150.1, forward strand.
ACAAGCTGCTATTCTTAGCGAGGTAGTTGAACAAGCTAAATCACGAAACCCTTTAGATAGTGCATATTACTTAGCCTGTATGTATGTTAAGCTGATTCAAGAGTTGCTAGGTTATATTAGAGATACTTGCCTTGATATTCACAAACCTAGTGAGAAATTATTTGTAGTCACGCCTATTAACAAGAAGAAAACAGTTCGATTTGCTGACACTGTCACATCATCAGGTAACATTCCCAAAGTAACTAACAGACCTCTATTGTCTTCTACGGGAGTAAACCCTTCTACTAGTGCTAGTGGATCAAAGCCTTTAGGCAATACAAAGAATGATAGGATTTCACAAACACCAAGTAGTAATAAGAAGAATAAAGTAGAAGTCCAATCTAGGAAAGTTAAATCTAGTTTGAATAAAAGGAACTTTGACTCTAAAAATGTCTGTAATGAACATGTTAAGCATCCTGTTAAAGGTGCTAAGGCCCTTTGTTCAGTTTGCAATGAATGTTTGTTTGATTCTAATCATGTATGTGTTTAATTAATCATGTGAATAGTATAAATGTGTGTACTAAATCTGCCTCTAAGAAAAATAAAAGAAGAAAAGAATGGAAACCTACTGGAAAAGTGTTTAACTCAGTTGGATATAAATGGAAACCCATGAGAAGGACTTTTACCTTAGTTGGAAATGCATGCCCTTTAACTAGGATAACCGCCACTAATAAAGTACCTCTTAGGGTTCCCATTCCTCTTGAAGTAGTTGCACTAAAACATGTAGTAACTAGATTATATACCAGGAGACCTAAAGTACCTAAGTCTGTTCAGAATAGCAAACCTAAGGTTGCAAAATCTATAATTGCTAACAGAATGGAACCCGATACATCTCGGGGATCCGATACTTCAGTTGCTCCATCTTCTTCTTCTCTTATCGACTACAGGTTATCCAAATTGTTATGTGGTATTTGGACTATGGATGCTCCAAGCATATGACCGAAGATCGCTCTCAGCTCACCAATTTTGTTCATAAATTTCTTGGTACTGTCAAATTCGGTAACGACCAAGTTGCAAAGATTATAGGGTATGCTGATTATCAGATAGGGAATGTCATAATTTCAAGGGTTTATTATGTGGAAGGACTAGGACATAATCTATTCTCAGTTGGTCAATTATGTGACTCAGATCTTAAAGTAGCTTTCTGAAAACACACATGCTTTGTTTGTAATCTAGAAGGTGTTGATTTACTCTCAGGATCTCGAAGAACTAACCTATACTCTCTGTCCATTGGGGATATGATGGCGTCTTCTCCTATATGTCTCTTGTCAAAAGCCACAAAGACTAAGTCATGGTTATGGCATCATCATCTGTCTCATTTGAATTTTGGTGCTATTAATCACTTGGCCAGACACGGTCTAGTACGTGGTCTTCCCATACTTAAATTTGAAAAGGACCATTTGTGTTCTGCATGTGCCATGGGAAAAAGCAAGAAACAATCACATAAACCTAAATCTGAAGACAACAATCAAGAAAAACTATATCTTCTGCACATGGATCTTTGTGGATCTATGTGTGTTGCAAGTATAAATAGGATAAAGTACATCCTCATCATTGTAGATGATTACTCTCGGTTTACTTGGGTGAAGTCTCTTGCATCAAAGGATGAAGCTCCTGATTTTATAATCAAATTTTTTGAAAAATGATACCAAGGGGTTAGATGGAATGTGTATGTATGGAACATTCATACAGTTATAATGGAACTGGAGTTTGTTACAAAACTCTACGATGACTTCTTGGAAAAGGTTGGGCATCTCTCACGATACATCGGTTGCAGCGAACTTTACAACAAATTGGTGTTGTTAAAAGGCGAAATTGTTTACTCTTGTTAAGCCACTCGGAACAATGTTAAACTATGCAAAGGCTACTTTATTTTCTTGGGCCGGAGGCAGGTTGCTACCGCATGTTACACCCAAAATCGATCCATTATACGACGTCACCATGGAAAAACTCCTTATGAGCTCTTACATGATAGAAAACCCGATTTATCCTACCTTCACATTTTTGGTGCACTTTGCTACCCAAACAATGATAGTGAGAATTTAGGCAAACTTCAAGCTAAAGCTGATATAGGTATTTTCATTGGATATGCACCCAAAAAGAAAGCTTACCGTATTTACAACTGACGTACCCGAAAAATAATTGAAACCATCCATGTTGATTTTGATGAGCTGACGGCTATGGCTTCTGAACAAAGCAGTTTAGAACCCGCACTTCATGAAATGACTCCTTCAACACCCAGTTCAGGACTCGTTCCAAACCCTACTCCTTTAGCATCGTTTGTACCACCATCGAGGCATGAATGGGATCTTGTGTTTCAACCAGTGTTTGATGAGTTATTCTCTCCTCCAGCAAGCGTTGCCTCTCCAGTTCCTGTAGAAGAAGCTCTAGCTCCTGTTGAGTCAACCGGTTCACCTTCCTCAACAACTGTTGATCAAGATGAACCCTCACCAAAAGTACCTCACAAAACACTCCATATTAAAAATCCCCAAACATTTCCTCTCTGTGTTGAGAAAAAGACACATGGATCTTGAGGATGCACATATGAATAACGATCTTTTTTTGGCATTCCAATTCCAGAATACTGTTTCTGATGAATCCTAATCTTTGGATGTATATCTCTACTAATGTGCATCAGACGCTCCAATCTCAGAAAAACCTTAGTAAGATGGACAAAAGCTCATCTGTTAGAAATACATAATTGGTGTACCCTTCCCAGACCAGTTTCTACATGTACTCCAAACTACACGAAAGCCCTTGTTATGCTACTTTAATACTTCTAACTTCAGTTGAACCTAAGACGTACAAAGATGCACTAACTCAGTTATGCTGGATTAGGGCAATGCAAGAACAACTACATGAATTCGAACGTCCTGAAGTCTAGGAACTCATTCCTCGTCTAGATAAAGTGATGGTTATCACTTTAATTATGCATAATAAGTCACATTAGATGGATTTGGGTGAATCTTGAAGAACAAGGCAAGATTAGTAGCTCATGGATACCGTCAGGAAGAGGTAATTGATTTTGAAGAATCATTTGCTCCCGTGGCTAGACTAGAAGCTGTTAAGATATTTCTCACGTTTGCTGCTCATATGAATATGATCGTCTACAAGATGGATGTAAGGACGGAATTTTTGAATGGTTTTTTGCATGAAGAAGTCTACGTTAGCCAACTAGATGGATTCATGGATCCAGACAATCCTTATCACGTGTACAGACTAAAGAAAGCTCTATATAGGTTGAAACAGGCTCTACGCACGTGGTATGATCTATTGTCACCATTTTTGCTATCTTTAGGATTCTCCAAAGGCACGGTTGGTCCTACATTGTTCATCAGCAGAAAAGGCAAAGATATCCTCTTGGTACAAATCTATGTTGACGATATAATTTTTTCTTCTACTACTACTAAACTCTGTGATAAGTTTTCTGAGATAATGTGTTCCAAATTCAAGATGTCAATGATGGGCAAAATATCATTTTTTTCTAGGACTACAGATTTCAGAGTCCTAGAGGCATCTTTTTATACCCATCAAAATATGCTCTAGAATCACTTAAAAAGTATGGTATGGAATCTTGTGACCCAATGGATACTCTAATGGTGGAGAAATCCAAACTGGATGAGGATCCACAAGGGAAAGCCGTTGATCCTACACATTATCGTGGCATGGTTGGCACCCTTATGTATCTCACATCCAGTCGATCAAACCTTGTATATGATGTGTGCATGTGTGCCCGGTATCAGTCTCGTCCTACCTAAAAGCACTTACATGCTATAAAAAGAATCTTTCGATATCTAAGAGGAACCGCCAATCGGGGACTATGGTACTCGAAGGATTTCACTATTGCTCTAACAGCTTTTGCAGATGCTGATTACACGGGTTGTCAATATACAAGACGTGGTACATCTGGAAGTATGTAAATTTTGGGTGACAAACTTGTTAGCTGGTCATCAAAAAGGCAGAAAAGCGCTGAAATATCCAGTACGGAAGCTGAATATATAGCCTTGTCCGGCTGTTGTGCTCAAGTCCTATGGATGAGTTCACAACTTATCGACTATGGCCTTGGATTCAATAAAATTGCAATGTACTGTGATAGCAAAAGCGCTATTGCCTTATGCTGCAACAATGTTCAACATTCTCGATCAAAGCATATCGACATAAGATATCACTTTATAAAAGAGTAATTAGAGAATGGAGTCGTCAAGCTTTACTTTGTCAGTACGGAATATCAGTTGGCGAACATCTTCACCAAGGCTCTATGTTGAAAAAGAATTAAATTCCTTATCGACAAGCTGGGGATGAGAAGTTTTACTCCTAAGACTATGAAAGAACTGGTAGATGAAGCTGAAGAATAGTGGTGGTACCTATTCTTATATCCTCTGTATAATATGTATATATAAAATCACAAAAACTCAAAAAGATTTTTCACTTCTCATAAAATTTTTATAAAAACAAAATACAAAATTAAAAAATTAGAAAAATATAAAAATATGGATCTCTGGCATGTCTTCTGAAAATCGATAACATTTACGGCCTTCAAAATGTCATTTAATAATGATACGAGGCTGTAAATGAAGTTCGAGCAGAAGTTCAAAAGCTTTTAAACATGCCAAAATGGCTTGCTATTATTTTCGATAGCAACCCGGTCATCATCTTAAAGGCAACTATTTCAAAAAGAAAACTTGACCTCTCAATGGGAATTTATTCTCGGGCATGGTCTACTTTATGACCATGCAAAGGCTTGCGCTTACTTTGCAACACAACCTGTGCTTTCTTTATCCATAAGTGTATGTATCAGTGCGCTTATGTGTCAAAATAAAAGAAATATTATTTTCATGGTGTTGATTTTCCAAAAATAAATAAGCATCTCAATAATTCATCAGAAAATGATTTTTTAAGGCATTTGAGCACTCAAACAACGACTATAGCTCTTTAAATAGAAAACGGGTCATTATTTGAGGGGGAGAAAATGTTAAATTTCTTCTTCAAAAAGTCATCAAGGATTAAGTATAAAAGGTTTTAAACAGTAACGGGTTAACAATTAAAGGGGAGTTAATTAAGTTTAGCTTATTTGTGCCTTAAATGGTATGTGTTTATGTCTTTAGGGAATGAATTGCAATAATAAGTAGCTGAGCATTATAGTGTAAACTCTAGGAACTTATTGTGCCATTTGTGAAACTATTGTATGCCTTAGGAAACTTATTAAGGAAATTAGAAAGCACATAAGACTCTAGGTGGCATTTGTGCCAAAACATGAAAGTTTTAACACAAACACCCTTTCCCTCTCTCACTCGTCACAATAACATTTACACAAACACACTTAATTGTTTTCCCTCTCATTTTAAAATCGTCATTATCAAGGTCTCAAGATTCAGACCATATCAAGCTTTGGGGTAAACTATGAACATGTTTCCCACACTATAATCATCATATCCTCCATAGGAATTAGGTTATTACTCGATATTTTGCTTGAAATCCTTAGATTTTGGCCTAGGGTTAGTGAAAATCAAAAGGTGACCATATCTCAAATTAAGTAAGGGGTTTTGATGCTAAAGGGGTATAGTTATCTCGGCTATAGCAGATTTTAACGGGGTTAACACATGGTCTTGTTTTGCTTGATTCTTATATGCGTAACATTGGGAAAATAGGTAGGTCATAAAAAGTGTGATGGGTTTGTGGTTTATAAGTGTTATTATGCCTATTTGAATGCATTTGTATGAGAAAATCCAAGTCTTGTATGTAGAATTTGTGTTCTTGATTCAAACGAGTGACTCTTTACTCGTTCTTTGCTTATAATGAAAATTTGTGGCTCATTCTTGTTATATATAATAGAATAGACATATATATGCGTGATTCATGTGTTTGTGTTGTATAAGTGCCTAAAATGAAGGTTTGTAAAAAAATCAAAATCTATAGACGGCTGTTTATACATAGACGGCGATTTATACAAACTTCATCGACGGCGATTTATACATCCACTTCATAGACGGCGATTTATACGTCCACATAATAGACGTCGATTTATACGCAAAAATAGACGACGATTTATACGCAGAAAATTAGACGGCGATTTATACGTAGAAAAATAGACGATGATTTATACATATGATATTAGACGGCGATTTATACACTAAAATTAGACGGCGATTTATACATAAAGGTTAGACGGCAATTTATACATGGTCTAGGCGGCGATTTATACATGTTTTATGAAATTGATTTTTTCTTAAATGTTTTAACTTGATAACTCATCTTAGGTTAAATCTTACTTGTATCTCATGTGTGCTACTCAATTGACTGTGTTTGACTTATAGTTAGCTTGTTGACCTTTAAGTTGACCTTCTGACTAGTGTCTTTGGTCCTGTACTTTGATTGAATGCCTGATAATATGTGGTTAAGTCTGCCTAGTTAATGTCTATCAATTGCCTTGCATATGAACTTTATTGGAACATTCTTAGCAGAAACATGAATCCTATTGCAACTCAACAAGCTGTTCTCGACAATTCTTTGGTCCCATCTGAGAAGAGACTAAAGATTGAAATATGCAATGCTAGAATTGCATTCAGCAAGCCACAAAGAAAAGAAACTTATCAAGTCACTTTGGAAGCACGCAAGCTATCTCCTTGCTATCCCGCATTTGTGATCACTGTTGAAGTCCCTCAAATCTATATGCATCAATTTTGGAACACCATCATAAAGATCAGAGATATAGATGCATACAGCTTCAAGTTGGACAAGAATAAATGTCAAGTTGATACTGAAGTCTTTCGTGACATTCTTCAGATATGTCTTAGAATTCTCAACCAAGACTTTATTGCACCACCTTCAGAAGAAGATTTGGTTACATTTATTCAGGAACTTGGCTATTCTGGCAGATGTAATATGTTATCTATAATTCATACTGATCAAATGCACCAGCCTTAGAGAACATTTGTTGCTATCATCAATATGTGCATCTCTAGGAAAACAACAGGACTTGATAGACTTAAGGAGTCATGAGCTCAAATCTTGTGGGGTATATACAATAATAAGACTGTTGCCTATGTTGCTCTGCTCTGGGAAGACTTCATGTATCAAGCTAACAACAGAGATATAATTTTAATAAGGAAAGAGAACATGTCCTACCTAAGATTCACCAAAGTTATCATCAACCACTTCATTTCTAAGGACAAGACAATCTCTATGAGGAACAAGATCAATCTTCACACTATTCGTGATGATTCACTGCTCGGTACTTTAAAGTTTGTCTCCAAGACACAAGATTATCAGTAGTATGGAGCCCTGATCCCGGATGATATGATCAATCAAGACATCAAAAATTCTAGTGCTTATAAGACTTACTACGACTTTGCTACTGGAAAGGTTCCTCCTAGGAAAGCAAGGAAGTATAAGAAAGTTGTTTCACCCCCAAAAAAACTGTCTCCTGTCAAAGAAGCAGAACCTATCAAGAAGGCTAAAAGAGTTAAGAGACCTGCCAAGAAGTCTACTACTGCACCAACGGCAGGTGTGGTACTTAAAGATACTCTTGGTGTGTCTGTATTGAAGAAGAAAGCACCAGCTAAAGGTGATAGAAGTAAAGGTATAGATATACTTTCTTATATAGCTCTATCGGAAGCAGCTCAACTCAAGGAAGCCACAAAGAGGAGCAAGAAAGACTTTCACATCTCTCAAGCAAGTGGCTCAGGTGATGGAACTGATTTTGAATCAGGGGTTCCTGATAAGCAACAACGCCAGACATCCGATACAGATGAAGGAACTGGTACTATACCAGGGGTTCCTGATGTACCTATATATCAATATGAGAGTGATGATGAATCATAAGGTGACAGTGAAGATGACAATGATGATGAAGGTGATAACAATGATGACGATGATGATGCCAGTAAAGGTAATGATGATAAGGCTAACAATGATGATGATGGCAGTAAGGCACGTGATAGTAAAAGGACTAATTCAGATGATGATGATGAAAATCCTTCTTTTAATCTAAAAGATTATGATGAAGAAGAACATGATGAAGAGTATGAATCTGATGATGATAATGAAAATGTGTTTGAAGAAGAGGATGATGATAATATGTATAAGGATGTGGACGTGAGATCGTTAGGAACAAAGCATGAAAGGAAATGCAATGTGATAAAGAGATGACTAATGCTGATCAGAATGTTTCCTAATAACAGCCATATGAGCAAGTCGTAGAACATGCACATGTAACACTCACTACTTCACAGAAGAAAAGCAAAGCTCTTCTGTTTCTTTAGACTTTGCCAATCAATTTCTTATCTTAGAAAAAGAACCACCTTCTGACCATGAAGTTGCTTCATTGATGAGTCACGAAGTACCAAGCACTCAGATACCCTCTCCTGCAACGATCATTCCTGATTCTTCTACTATTGCTTCAATAACCGTTCCTCTAAAACTATCAATGATCACTCCTAATGTGTCATTGTGTGGTGTTTATTTTTATGATTCAAGTTTTAAATTTATATTTTGACGACTTAACCAAAAACAACACTTTAATGGGTAGTGTATCTGGTCGGTGGTAGATTCGTGGTAAGTAGGGTGTTAAACACTTGAAGCAAG